>VDFB02089276.1:0-19258 GCA_007258455.2 Sequoia sempervirens | reverse complement strand
CATCCCAATTGGGAGGAGTATCATCCACAACTATTTGCTTTCTCTTTATTTATTTATTCAAGCTAGCCTGGAATAGTAGACTCTGACTGAACTTCACTCTATCCCACTTCTTCTTGTTGACCCTTGGGTGCATCTTCCAGCTTCTCAGGAAACTCTTCATCTTTATCATGTTCTTCCCTGCCATACTCCTCTTCTTCATGCACTGGTGATGGAGTCTCAACAGGTTCTTCCTCTCTCTGAAGAGGCTTGTCTTCTTCACTTCTAGCAAGAGAATCCTCATAAGTTAACAAGGGGTTTTATAGGATTTTATCAATTTCTGTAGATGCACTATGAAGCTCACCTTCTCAAAATTCTTCTCCCCCTTCACTGGACAGGTGCTCCACATCTACTGGTTGTTCTAATGCACAATGTGGCTCATGGAGTGGAGAAGCCTCTTTATTTTGTTCTGCATCAAAGGTCACTAGGGGAATATCCTTCTTAGGCACATTGTCCTTGGGAGAAGGAGTTCTTGATCTCCTTGTGTATACATGTGTCTTCTCTCTAGAACTTTCTACATTTACCATTGTCAAAAGATCAGCCTCACCTTTCTCCTTGGAAGGTCCACCCTTCTTTCTTGAACCTCTTATTGTTTTCCTCCTTTTAGGTGTAGGGGTACCATCCTTTTCTTCTCCTTCACTGGGTTATTCCTCTATAGATTTTTCTATCCTCAAAGTAGTAGTCCTCTTCTTTGCTTTTGGTTTCCTCTATTTCTCCTACTCTTCTGCTTGGGGACCTTTGATCTTAATCTTAAAAGGAGAATCCAACTTGGTTTTTCCCTTAGGAACTTCCTCAGCTGACTCCTCAGAAGTGGAATGGGATTTTAGATCCCCCATCAGATTATAGGTGCATGGAACACCTTCACTTTCAAGCTCCCACACCTTATGTTTGAGCCACAACTTCGTGTATCTTGTCACAGGGGTCATTATTTTATCTAATTCAATTTTTTCTTCTTCCAGCCAGTCTACTTCTCCAATTGGCCTGTCATTAATTGGCTCATAATCGTGACTTTGGATTAAGTTTCCATCATCTTCCACCTGATCGGGAACCATTTTCACACTATACATTCAGACCACATCAACTGGGAGTCTAGATAATTTCTTCTTTCTTACCTCAAAATCATCCTTGCTATTGGCCCAATAGTCCTCTATGTCATCCCTGTGATGGTATTCCCCGGTGGCTTTCTTTTGTGCCTCACTAGTGATATCAAAACCCAGCCTTTTGGAATGGTAAGACAACCCAAGAGTGCTCATTTCCTCTTCAGAAGCATAAGCTAAATTAATTGAAGGGAATACCTCACTAGTACCTATCTTCAGAGGAAAATATCCACCAAATCCATTTTTATGCTTATCTTTCTTAACAATGGCGTCAAAGTCACATATTTTCCTGGTAACCTCCAAAAGTATAACATGGTCAGTGGGGTACCTTGGAAGCCTATATGGAGCCCTCTGACAACCATCAATTCTTATATAGGAGAAGGTGGGAAACTGTATGAACCAAGCCCCATACTTTTTTATCAGCGCCTTAGCATTATATGATATTCTTACATGCTCTGCACCTTGGAGAAATCTAGTTATATGCATTGTGAATGCATCATTCACCATCTTGTAACTTGGGCTTCCTAAGTGAAACTGAGGATAAACTTCATAAATTACATCCTATCCAAATACTCCTCTTGTGCTCAATCCTTTATAGGGATGGAATCTTGCAAGTGCATACACTAAATCAGAAGTCATGGTGAATGTCTTATTCTGTAGCACATTGCACATTTGTTCATGAATCACCCTACTTATAACACCTGCCTAATGATAGTTAATATTCTCCTGCTCCATCCTCACAATAACATGGAACATCCAATTCTTGAACATACCATCACTCTTCAGGCCTACGACCCGACTAAGCAATGTGATGGCATCATAGACTTCTTGTTTAAACTTTTCCCTGTGCAACTGCTGAGGCAGTTTTGAGAAATGATACTTTGGCTTCTCAAGCAAAGAATTGATAACCTATTGTGACTTAACAATCTCCTCCTCATAGTACCTCTTAGCTGCCTCCATATTGAATGCTACCACATGTGATCTATCTAGCATATCGAAAGTCTATGCAATGGAGATAGGGTTAAGATTAGCCAATACTCTCCCTTGAGGACTGAATATCCTCTATGAATCCCTGTCATAGTGCTGGGCACATTCCAATACCAACTCATAACACTGAACTATGGGTGGAAATCCTGCTACATGAGATAATCCTGATTCCATTAATCTCCTGGCTAGTACTGGAAGATCCTTTTGTGCCATCCTTGCCTTAAACTCTTCATAGTCCCATCGACCCACATTTGTGTCTAAAACTTTAGACTAGATAGAGGCTATCTTACTTTCCAGGATCTTGCTCTTGATGTCCAATTTAACTCTTTCTTCTTCTGAGATAGAGGATCCCTCCATATCACCCTTAGTCATTCCAGCCGCTTCCTTGTTAGCATCATCCTGCATCCATCAAATAATAACATGAAAATCCAATTGTTTATAACATATTAATCAAAGTGTTAGCTCAAAATCATAAGAAAACCATCAAATCAACTGTAAACCACCAAACTGAGAAGTTCGGGATTCCAAGCTAACCGAGGAAAACCAATCTAGGAGGAACTTCAAAAAATTCCAGACCAGGCAAATTTTCCTGAATAAAGCACAAAATCAACAATAGATCATCAAAAATGAATAAAGGATGCATACAACATGGTAATCTATCAATTTAAAGCATGGAATGTTAAGCATTCATCATCACATTCATCCATCTCATCCAATCTCTAAGTTCATCAAAGCTTTCCAGAAAGTTCAGAAAAATACGGCTAGACCAGAATTTTGCGAAAATAACAATACCATATGAAATTTGGGGAAACAAAGGGACAAAGGAGAAATCGGGAAAATCTAGGATCGACAGAAATCTACGAAGAAGGCTAGATTCTAGATTTTCAACACATTTCGGGAAAACGGAGGGGACAAGGAAACTCAGGGAAATCCACTAGCGCTGGAAATTCCCAAAACTAAAGGAAAACCTAAATATAGATGTTCCCACACGATCTCGCTCAAATTGATCGAATGATCACAAATTTGAGGATTTCGGGCCTGCAACAAGTTTGACTTGAACCATCTATTTATTTTCTATGAACTTAAAGCCCCTCCTAAAAAAATCAAAAGGGAATGGCGGTGCCCTAGGTACGAAACCCCAAAGATCTTCCATTAATGCACAGACAAGCTTGGGATTTAGGTTACTCAACTGCTAGGTTTTTAAGTATTATCATGGCCCACAAGCAAGCAAGATAAAAGTGAAAACCAAGCACAAAACTCACTTGGGGAACCATCAATCTAATCAATATCATGCAACCCTAGCTTCAAAATACCCAAACACACAGAAATTCAAACTCAAAGCATATCTAGAATGCCAAAGGACCACTCACATTCATCAAACAAAAGATAGGAAATGTGTACATACCATTTGATGAACTAGAAATCGATTATAGCAATGATTGACAGCAATCTCGAATTCCTGAGCAAGCTTTGACAACATTGACACCAATAAAACAACTACCAAATCGCATAATTTGAAGGTTTCACACGCTAAATTCATCCAATCACAATTATATTGAACACCCCAACTCAATAGAACACAAATGATAAAGCATAATAGCAAGACAATCCCCAAAAATTGATTAAATACATCCCTCACAATTCGTACAGTAATCATAAATGCAGTCGACAAGACAAGCTGAAGAAATTCAGAAACCCGATGGCAAAATGGAATTTCAAAAAAATCCAATACAGGTGGAATTCTGTGAAGTCCTAGATTTCCTGAACTACAATGTTAATCTCTTCGTTGGGCTCTGAGTGAAATCCAAGAAAATCCGAATGGGGTGGAAAATCCTGAAATGGTGTAAAAACATGAACTTCCTTCAGAACTTAAGATTTTCAATGTGCAACTTAGGGGAATCACTTTGGCAAGCAAGATAAAAATTTTAATCTTATGCCAAGGCAAGGTAAATCCTCAAAATCAAAGGGCCAAAAACCAAAATCAAAAGCAAAAGAGGGTCCTTGCTTACAGCGGGGCGTGTGTGCAAAAACTGCACAAAAAAAATCCTAATTTGAATGTTAATTACGTCATTTAAGTAATTAGTTTATGTCATTATGATAAGCAAAGGATTAGGTGAACTCAATTTCTGTAATTTCAAAGATTAAAATAAATAACCATGCAATTCTATTGGCGATCAGGGATCAATCTATAATTAGGAGTAAAGTGCAAATTATTTGTAACCCTTTAATTACATATCAATAACTCCTCTTACAAATGCAATAAATTTTGTTCCATCCTCTCAAATCTCAACCAATTTCATTCAATTCCTCTTACAACCTTTCAAATCATCAACCATCCTCATTTATTTCTCTTCCATCCTCCTCCACTCACACATTTCCCAAAATGTGCTCCACCTTCCTCCAATAGAATTCTGACACTTGCACATTTTCATTGGCTCCCATTTTATCCCACATTCATCAAATCCTCCCATTCTTCAACCCTTGGCTTCTATAAATAGAAGTATTCTCTTCACAATATCCATCCACAATCTCATGCAAAGTCATTATGCTCATTTCATCCATAAATCATCCAATTGCTATCACTATCTTTGATGGAAATTGACATTTATCAAATCCATTTTCATCCATAATCTTAGGCATTATTACTCTACTCCAAATTCATCAAGGATCTTGAAGATTATCAAAGGGATTGGAAAAGGGCCACTTTCCACATCAAAGTGACACCAATCCCCCTATGGGATGGAGGTTTGATCTATTTTGTTAACATGCTTTCATTTGCTTTCTTTTGTGCCTTTGTTTCATGTTTTCATCGTTGTTTGATCAAGAATCTCATAGGGAATGATATTTATGTTAATTTGAATGACTAACCTTGTTTGTGTTGTCTTTGTTTAGCTTGGTGCAGATCATTGTTCACAATAACTACTAGTAATACATGTACACGTATCATTTATATTAATGCAAATATTTACATATATCAATTATGTTTGTGTGCATATATATATCATTTGAGCTATATCCTCCTCATGTATCATTACATAGTATATATGAAACCTTCAATGAATTCCCTTAGTAAGTTGTATGTTGTTTTGTAAGCAATGACTTGTTTTCTAGAGAGCTTGAAATCAAGTCCTATTCAGAAAATGTTCATAGCTCAATTCATCTCTATGTTGTTTTCTAGAGCCTTAATGGGAATAATCCACTAATGTCATCATTTTTATTGGTTACACCATATTCATCTATTGGTGTTATGGCATCACATTTATACTTACTTTGGATATAAGTTCTTGTCATTTATGTAGAAATGGTCTTATCCAAGAGGATGCCAATGGTGTTGGACATGAAGAGTTCTACCATTTTATAGTTATGTAGATGCACTTGTATTGCCAAAAAAATGTTCATAGTTATCATTTATATTGCCTTAGTTGCATGTGATGATCCAATGCAAAAATTTACCTTAATTATTTGGAGATGGTTATTTCTTTACAATCATAGTTTTCCATTTTTAACTTTGATTATAAAGAATAAATTGCCATTTTATACAAGTTTCCCAATTCACTACTTATGATTTTCCCCCAATCTATCTCAAATTTCTCTAATGTGAAAAGTAATTTCCCAAGTCACATGATTCAGTCCTTCATGTAGTTAAGTTAGTGTTTCTAATTACTTCTAGAAGATAACCATATTCCAAGCATTTGAATTATTTGTCATGATAGTACAATTTTATATAATTTTGGCTTCCCTATAATCATGTTGAATTGAATACTTGTCCATCTTATCTAGAATCTATGACTCATTCCTTCTTGCACTTTATAAAGAAATTTCAATTATTCTTGCAAGCTAACTTAATTCCAATAATTTGAATTGCCAGCCATTATGATTTATTTAGTCTATTTAATGGCATAATTTGTCAATGTGTGCATTTTTATTGGCTTCCTTATAATAGTGCTGAATTGAATGTCCATTTTATAAAAATCAGCTATATTTGTGATAATATATTTTTGAGTTTCCAACTTGGACCACATTAATGGTTATCAATAAGTCACCTTTAATTTGAATATTATCTTCTTTTTTGTTCTTGCACATTTTTAGCCCTACCAAAAAATCATTCTTTATTCTTGGTGATAAATTTTCGTGCTTGTCTTGAATTATGTAGCTTCCACCAAATTTAGTTTTAATCTACCTCTTGATGGTAAAAACCGATTCATTTTTGTCTTATCAATCGTCTTCTTATAATTAAATCTACAATCTCATAAATAGAAATAATCAAATTATATATATATATATATACAACAATTATAATAATTGTGAATAAAACTTAATTTTTTTTAAAAAAATCTCTTTAAATAATTTATTTTTATTAAATAAATATATATTTAATGCATGATTATTATGTTATATATTACTGATAATAATCTAAATACCCATTACAAAATATCCAATATTTAAAATAAATAAATTATACATTATATTTTTTAATACAAAACTTATTACAATCAAAACATCCAAATTTCCAAATCATTGCCTATATCCGTCACCATTCTACTTTTCACACAAGCCTTTGTACCCATATGATTACAATAAATAACAATAATCCTATCTAACATTTTTAGATTTCCTAATAATGTGCTTCCTTATATCCTAAGGACATTTGAGCTTGTTTTAAGATTTAAAATGATGACAAAATAATCAAAAGTCATAAGATAAGATAATTATATCCTAAGGGCATTTTGATCTAATATTAGCTTACAAATTAACAAAAATATAAATAATAAAAGAATATTTAATTTAAATATATTAAAATGAGTTATTATTAGGTTTAATTTTTTAAAAATAAGTAATTCATTTTATTATATATTATCAAATAATATTTATAATATTAATTTTTTTAATTAAAATTTATATATTATTGTGATTAAAAAATTATAATTATTTAATTTATAAATAAATTTATTTCAAATTATTTGCTATGTACTATTATTAATGTTTTGTTATTGGTCACTATTACCCAATTTTCACCCATGGGCTCAATTAGGCAGGGCATCTATATTTAAAGTGTTCATGAAGGCCAAATGGAGGCATTGTTGTGCATGATTAAGCCATACCCCTAATGCGAAACAGGGGAGTTCAGTTATAAGGTCAGCCTCAGTCAAGTTTGATATAATATTCCTTTAAGGAGAAAGTCGGCAAGACCTTCCACATTTCTTACCAATTAGCAGGGGTTCCATCAAGTCTGAATGCTTCACAATAGGATCCTATCGACATAAGATTATCTGGGTCTCCCCAACCCATCATGCATTTGTTAGATATGCGTCTGTGTTTCCTATTGGCAAGACTCCAGGAATGTCATGGCAACAGGAATTCACCTACAATTTTCCTTCGGCAAGACACCGATCATCGTCTCGGTGACAAAGGATATGCATATCGGTGGGAGTTCTCTTTCGGGGTGAGGTCTCGGCGACTTCTTTGGGTCTCACCGACTAGCGGCGACGAAGAAGGCAGTTTTGGTAAAGGAAAGTCATATCGATGAGAGGTCTCACCGACGGAGTGGAGTCTTGGTGAAGAGGAGATGTCTTCGGTGTAATGTAGGGACCTTGCTATAGAGTTTCGTTGATGATCTAAAGTCTCACTAAAGAGATGTAAGAGATATCGCCATAGGTCTCCCCGACTTGCTCGCGGTCTCGGCCAAGGTTGGTGCCTTCGCCATAATGTCTCGACGAAAATAGAAGGTCTCGCCGACGGATGGGGGGTCTCGGGTTGGCATTTTGCTTTCGGTGAAATCTCTCATCGACACTCAAGTGTCTTGTCGACAGATGAAGAGCCTTGGCTGGAGTTAATGGTTTTGGCGAAGGGTGGAGGAATCACCATGAGGTCTCAGCGAACAAAGGTGATCTCGCCGAAAGGAAAAAGGGGGAGTTCGATATGTGTTGCCTTCGATAGGAGTCTCGTCGACAACAAAAAGACAACTCGGCGGAATGAAGGTTTGACATCGGCATAAGGTCTTGCTGAAATTAGGATGTCTCCCCAAAGGAAAAGCAGCATCGCTAAAGAAAAGACAGCTCGGTGGGAGGTCTCATCGACAACGAAAGGTCACACCGACATGCCTGGCACCTTCGGTGTAACACACGAAGCTCAGCATAAGGTCCTGGTGACCTACTGAAGTCTCACTGAAGGGGTGTCGCTTAGATATAAAGAATGAAGATTGATGAGATGTCTCGCCGACACCAAAGGGTCTCACCGATCACATGATTTCTCATCAAAGTCAGGTGGCTTCAGCTAAGGAAAACAGTTTCACCATGATGTCTCGGCGAATGGAGGTGGTCTCAGTGACAAGAAGGGAGATCGATATGACATCTGATTCTCGCTATGGAGTCTTCCCGACTTGATGATGTCTCAGCAAAAGGAATATGGAGCTCGCTAAAGGATGCAAAGATCGGTGAATGTCTCACCAACCGAGCAAGAGTTCGCCAAGAGGTTTGAGTTCACCATGTTGTCACGGTGAATGAGGATGTCTCAGCGAAGTGTGATGTCAACGGAGAAAAGGAAGAAGCTTCGCTGTCACACCCCAGCTTACTAGTGAATGTCTCCCTGACAGAGCAGAATGCGCACGGTAAAGGGTCTTCCCGATAGCGATTGTCTTGGTGACCACAGAGTCAATATCGGTATGAGCTTTGAAGCTTGATAAGAGCTCTCATCGACATTTTCATGTTGTGTCGATAGCTTCAAGGAGCATAATCGCATCGGTGAGACACTTCTAGTGTTTCACCGAGATGCGATTTTAGACTGAAAGAGCTCTTGACCGTAGTGGAACCCATGTAGAATGTGCCCAGCCAATCATAGAAGGCCAAAAACGAGCTGTGGCAGTCCAACCAGGAGGAAGAAGACCAACTGAATGAAAAGCAATGTGTATCTATTATGAACTCAGGGACATTCAAAGCAGCTCTTTGGAAAAAGATTCAAGGATGGACACGAGGCTCAGAAATGAATGTGGTAGCTGTGAAAAGATTTGAGGGCTTCTCTAGGGTTTTCTTCACCAACATAGGCGATAGGACACGCAGAGTGCAACATTAGCTACATCAAAAGATCTAGGGAGAAATCTACCCTGAGGCCTGATATTTTGTAAGGCCTAAGGGGCCGACACTTTTCTGATATATAAGGCATTTTTGCCTTTTTGTAAGCAGTTCGAACTGTGCATTCAAAGGAGTTAGTGTTTTTTATCAATCCTTTCTCGACAAAATGTATGTTTTGGAACTCAACTAGAATCTAGAATATAACACAGAGTTCACCTTGGAAGTTACTGTTAGTGTTTGTATTACCCTCATCTCAGTATTTTAGACTATGCAAGTTCTTAACTGTGTTTTTTCTAAAATCTGTATTCATACCTGAGGTTGTGAAATTCATCTTTCCTTCCTAAAATATGCATGTAGAAGAAAGCCTGTTAAGAATAGTGTATAAGTCTAATGGGGTTATGTTGAGTAAGTAAAACAGTTGCAGTTTAGTTTCCTCGGTATGTTTGCATCTTGTTTTCATTTCCTGATTTCTTATCAACTCGGTGTATCACCATAGGAATAGTTTAGTATAGTTTCATTTGTATGCATTCCTTCTCCTTTTACCTCACAGTGATCATTAGTTTAGGTGATACCCAAAGGAAGTCGGCCTTCTCCGGAGGTTCACTCCAATCTTAGGTGACCCACAGCCTCGGAGTGATCCAAGTTTCACTAGAAAGCTCAGTTTTACAACTTTGCATAGGTTGCATTTCTAGGTGAGAACAGTCACATGACATTGGATTGTCTATGTTTCAAAAATAAGACATATATTACAAAATCTCGATGAACAAAAGTTCTTAGATACACTATTTCACTATCGATAAATTTACTACTACAACTTCTTCAAATTGTTCAAGGGATCCTTCTCAATAACCTTAGTTTTATCCTCCTATATTAGAACCAATTGCTTTGGATGCTTTGATTGACTAGTTTGATCTAGTCGTGTTAGCTCTTCTTGGTCCAATGTAGGATACCACTAATTTGTTCACATCAAAAACTTCTCTTAGATTTGAGTAGGTTGCCTACCTTCTTTTAAGGAAGTCTCATCCTTGAAAGGAAATAGAGCTATGTAATACACTTCCTACACTAATCTATAAGAGAAGGTATACAAAAAAATTAGACTAATCACATAGTTACAAGGAAATAAATACAAATGTAATATGCTATAACATAATGATATATCCGAGGAAAATCTTTTCAAAAGAAAAACTACACACTTTAAAGCAACTCAATTTATTATTTTTATTTGGTAAACAAAGGTAATAATAAAATTAAAAATTCTAGGCCTTTGCGTGAGTATTACAGATAAGAGATCTAGAGTAATTTTGGTAGCATAATAGTTACTATAGAATTCACTAACAAAACCTCCATTTCAAGCACCCAATAAATATGAGAAGCAACACATAAAACCATCAAATGGTAATAAAAAAACCATATTCTAAAACCACCCAAAAGATGGTGCTCACTTAGTTAAAAGTTTAATTCTTAAATACCAAGATGAGTTCATAGGATAAAAATAACATATTCCTTCCACTTGCCATAAGTTCATCATAATCCACACACCAAATTGGGTGCTCCATTTTGAGCTTCATTATCTCCATTCAAAGATTCATTATGATTATCTTCATTATGTCAATAAATGTTACTCTCTATTACAACCCTTTTAGGTGTCATAAATATATTTAGATTCCAATGTGGGAGGCCCAACTTTTGGAGACCATAACTTTTTATTTGGGAGGTCGATTAGGCTCTTTTCTAAAAATGTAAAGCTCAAAGAGATCTACTAAACAATTCAAAATATTTTTTGGCTAAAAATAATCTCTATTGCCCAAAAATTGATTTTTTTTTATTTTATAATCTAAAAAATGTATTTTTTATATTATTAACATTAGGAGTAAGGTTGAGACACTTTTCCTAACATTCTCATTCTTGTCGACCTAGATTCCTTTATGGTAGGACTACTTTTAGGTTCTCTTCCTTTGGCTTCCTACCTTGTGGTTGATTGTGGTAGTGTCTCATGGACTAGAGTGCAAAAGAGGAGGAAAGGTCCTCCTAAATTTGGTTTGTATCCCCAAAATATGTTTCTTCATTACCAATTTTGGGGTGCAAAGGGAGCTAGACTTGGATTAGGGACTGTTTAATCATGGCTCTCTTTGGTTTTATGTAGTTGTTTATTTGTTGTGTTGTCACTATTTGTCTCATTGGTATGGTTGTTTCTAGTGGGTCTTTCGTTTGGTTGTTCATACTTGTACAAAGATTTGGTGCCCTTTCAAAATCCTCTCTCTTTGGTTGATAGCTCCAATCAAAATAATTTACCAATAAAAATATTCTTATAAATTATGAAAGGCTCATAGATGGGAAAAAAAAAGGTCTATTTCCACCTTATACAATAAAAAATAAATTTTCATAAGTACATATAAGCTGATATATATAAAACAAATCCTTAAGACTATTGTTAATTTATAAATTAGAAATCATAAGTACATATAAGCTCATATATATGAAACATATCTTTAAAAATATTGTTAAAAATATTGTTAATTTATAAATTAGAAAGGGAAGATAAAAAATAAAATTTAGAATAATTCTTATTCAAAGAGAATCACAAATATTGTGAAAAAAGAGGCTAATGCAAACATTATAATAAATAACTCTAAAATTTAAAATATTAGATACCAACATCAAGCTAAGGATACCTCAAAAATATTTTATCGTTAATGCATAAAATGGAGGGTGATAATTTCTTAGATTTGAATTTTGGAAACTACAAATTAAAGAGAGCTCAAGCTAATAATATAATAGAGCTGAATTTTAGCATGTAGAGAGAAGATGTCTAATCATTAACACAAAGGTGGTCTATATGTTGGATTAGGTTGCATCCACATTGATAGCCTCTTGAATATCAACTACATACAATAAGTGTTAATCATAAGACTCCTTATTTCTTTGTCTAAATTCCAATAATCTCTAATAGGATGTACCCAAAATACTTTCTTCAGGCTTCCATAGATTTTAGAGTGAACAATTTGAGAAGGAATGTTGAATATATGGTTGCTAATCTTGATATGAAAAATGATCTAGGTCTAGTTCTACTAAGTGACTATTTGAATTGAGTATATTATTGGTCTAGTGACAATGAAATATTTTTCATATGATATTGGTTTGTATTTTATTTTTTGATGGTTGTATCCAATCAATTGATCTTGATGAGCTTTAGGAGTCTTTGTATATTCAATTTATTGTTGTGTGTGTGTGAAATGTGGGAATTATTAGTAAATCAACACAAACCTTAATGAAACAAATTATATCAAAGATTTTAAATAAGTAAACTACTCTATTTTGTAGCTAAGTAAATCTTTTAAGAATGTCTCATTGTCCTCTATTCCCAAGGATTTATTAAACCATTGGCCCTCAGATTTCTTTGTGCACTATGGTTGTTAAAATGACAACTTAGGAAATGAGAAAACATTCAACATGCAAGACAATTAAATTCCTACATGAAACTCTATGATGAAAATGATAATGGATACTATGATGAATGGATGATGGTGTTAGATTATTCTAGATAGATACTATGGTATTGAACTAGGATGATTCTACATATGCTCAAATGCTAACTATGAATATGCTCATCTAAAATGTAACTATGATGCAAAGAGGGATATAAAATGCAACTATGAAGCAAAGTATTATTCTAAGATTTAACTATGATGCAAAACATGATATGAAATGTAACTATAAGACTCCAAAATTCTCCAATGCTCAAACGATATTCCTATGTAATAACTCTATTCAAAAGTGGATGCAAAATACAATGCCAAAGGGTTGTATTTATAGCCTTTTCCAAGAATCTTGTGAGGTGGCAATGATTGACAGTCTAGATTCAAACAAGAAGGATGAACAGTGGAGATGAAGAGAATCAAGAAGTTGTCCCCTTGACCAAAGAGAACATGCCAAATGGATGGAGGAATCTCTTGACCAATAGGCAACATGTCAAATGGATGGAAGACTCAAGTGTGGGAAGAAAAAACCATATGTTTGAAAATTGGTTGAGGACATGTGTGAGGAATAAGCCATGTGCTCAAAATTGGTTGAAGATAATTCTAATTTAAAAATTAGAATTATTTAATTTCATGTGACCTTGGTGAGGTGGCACAAAAAGTTGTAGACATGTGCTTGAATTCCTAATCGAGGTTAATGAAACTTAATTAAATAAAACAAGCTTATGGAAATTTGTTTATTTAATTAAATTAAAAGAATATGATTTTAGATTTGGAGAATTAAAGAATATGAACAATATAAATAAATTCAGAATTTATTTATACGTAGTCGAATATTAATTAAATAACTAGTATTTAATTAATTAGATGTCATGACCTATTTTAGGTGTATACAATTGTATAAGTGGGTTATATAATGATTTAGTTGTTATTTTGGATGCTCTTCATTACCTTCATGATTTGGTGCTTTTCATAGTTATATTTTTGAACTTGTTTCAATATAACAAAAGATTGATTAAGAAATAAGCTTCTCCTATTTCTCCTAGAGAGGAAAAATGCATGGCATAGTAATTTTTTAAATAGAAAGATTGACAAATTGTGAAATTGTACACTAGTGAATATTGTAGAAGGGATATCTAAATGGAGAAATAAGTGTACAATGAGGAAGTAATTTTGAATTACATTGAAGGCCTTCACAACCATCTTCAAAGGCCTTAATTTCTATCTAAATTGGTGGACATAGATGAAGACTTTTCCTATGCTCGGTATCTTGAATTAGTTAGTCCTCCATTCTAATTTAAGGATAAAAGGAGAAAAGGCCAAAAGTTAAATTCTATAAGTACAAAGAATAAATATGGCTAGCATTGAGACAATTGTGATCAAGATGGTCATATAGATTCATCTTGTTGGAAGCTACATCTAGAGAATTGACCATATTATATACTGATAAAATAAAGTAAGAGAAACCCTATGTCTACTATACAAGAAGAAAGTGTAGTAATTAGAAAGGGTAAAGAGATTGATTGTAGCTTAAGGCGGATTCTCAAATTTCTTCTACTACAAAATAATGGTTTCCCCACACAAGAAAAGAAGGAGCATTCAATGTTTTTTTAACATCAACATTTAAACTAAAGGTATTGAGTTTTATGCACTATTTGATTCTTGTTCAAAAGCTGATTTAATATCTCAAGTTTCAGTTGGAAAAATTGGTTTATAAACTAATTAACATGCCAATCCTTATGATTTATATTGGATTAAATAAAATTTTATTTTTTTAGTATACAATTTAGATTGAAGTTTGAAATTAACCAAAATTTATTGATAAAGTGGTTGTGGATATTGTTCCTTTAGATATATGTGAAGTTGTGTTCCATAACCCTTACACATTTGACACAAAAGCTATTTATTATTTGAGGGAAAATAAGTACCATATGATCAAAGGTGGTAGGATATTCGTGTTGTTTGATTAAAAAAAAGAGTATCATAGGTTCTTGAAACTTCATTGGGGGATAAGGAAAAAAATGTAGATCAAATTCCTTTATATTGAAATTATTTCACATTGTGACAATATTTAGATAGTTGGAGATCGATTTTTTGGGGTTTGGTTGTAAGGTGATATGGAAGCTATGTATCTATCAAGGCTTGGCATTTATCTTATTTTGAGTTTGTATGTTTTGGGGCAAAAGTCTTTATATTGAGGAAATGTGATTTGAAAAAGGGATCAATTTTTATCTAAGATTTCATGGTACGATGTAACCCAAATTTAGAAGGCATGTTAAATAATTAATAAAAATAATAGAAAAATAGAGGTTTCAAACATTGTGAAAATTTGTTAAGTTTGTAATAGGTGATGGTTTCATCCCAATAACTTATGGTTTTGTAATTGGCAATAACTTTGTCAAAATATTTTTGCTTTCGTAATTACTCCTAATGATAAACAGCAATTCATCTCATATTAAAGAAATGATATGCATGCATCCAAAATGAAGTAGTTTCTCAAGTCCAAAAAGGCTTGTAGATCTTAGTGTCTTTTTGGTATTCCTTAATGGTGTGTACATCTATGTATGACTATGTAAAACATCAAGATGGTTTAGTTAAAAAAAATGAAGTTTCTGAAGTCCACAAAAGCTTGTGGATCTTAGTGAATCATTTTAAGGTAATTAGACTTATAAGAGAGTTGTGTTAGAAATCTTAGGAATTGAATTCTTAGACGTATAAGCTATTTGTGCATCCAAATGGACTATGACCATAATTGTAATTAAAGTTGTAGATTCTAAGTGAATTCTAATTTATATTTTATTAAAACTTTTAGCTATAAGCAAATTGCTCCATGATTGATTCTTAATTATACATGATGTTTTCTCCCATTTGTATGTTTCAAATTAATTGATAGATTTCAAAATCAAATCTTTTTATAAATCTATATATTGATGACTAATTATAAAACATGAACGTACGACATAGAGAAACAAAGCTTATTATAAGCACAACATTCTGCTTCTAAATGAGTGTCTCTAAGATAAAACGTACCATCTCCATGCAGTACTTACATTTATTTACAACAAAGGCATTTTGTTATATTTTAAGGGCATTTGAGCTTGTTGCCATGGGTTCTCATTTTGCTATGTCTCTGTATTTCCAGATGTCCCAGGGGGCACACAATTACATCTTGCACAACATGTTCCACAAGCTCTCATGCATCGACGAGTCCTTGATGCTGCTTTGCATCTTTCTGTGCAGCTAGCGTTACAATCTACAACCACACATTAATTTAAAATGGACATGTCAGTTCAAAACTATTTTATGTAGATTTAAAAAACAATATATCTCTAAACCATAAATGTCATATCCTCTGTTTTCTCTTTGCATAATCCTATTTATGTGTAATAAGCCACTGTAACTTTAAGTAGAAATCTTATGTTTAAGAGGACGTACCAATTGTCTGCCGAAGCCTGCGGTAAATCCCATTTGTTTGCAGCTGAAAAATGTATCAGAAAAGTTAATCATCCTTTGTCATCATAAACTAGGCCTTGTATACAAATTCAAATCATGAAAAATACACTTACTCCAAATGATTTGGCCTCTGCACACATCTGTAGTTTACATAAACACACATATCAGATATAGCTAATAAAGCCTACAAAAATCACTTGTATACTATCAAATTTAGCCTGAACTTCAGATAAGAAGTAACCCAACAGAGCCTTAAGAACTTGGGTGCTTCAGGTTTTTTAAAACCAGTAACCCAAAACAAACACAAGTGGTGACTAAAACACTTTTCTACAGATGCTTACTAGAAATCAATGGACCCAATTGAAGGTTAAAAGGATTATTCCAACTGGTTTATAGTCAGACCTTTGGAAAACATCTGAATTTAAAAACAAAAACCATTTTCTACGACAACTGAAAAACAGCCCAGATTGGCAGAATCTAATTCCCAATCCTACTAAAACACATAACAATTTACAAACTCCTCCTCTCTAATATACAACCAAATGCTACCTGCAGAACGAGTGCCATCATAAGGCATGCAAACAGAAGTCTTCTTGCAGGAAGCCCAAGTGAAGCCATGGAAGACTTAGCAGTGAAAGAATGCTTGCAAATTCCCAGCACAGAAAAATAGAGTGTAAACAAGTAGTTCTAGAAGCTATAGATGATGTGTCTGAACATACTGATATCTATCAAATTTATAGGTGGTGGATTATCTGATGTTGGGTTTCTTCTAAGAAATTGCGGCCATGTCTATCCCCAGGAGTGGTTGGTATCAATCATTTTTTATTTTACTTGCTTTTGGTTGCCAACAATAATTGAATTTACCTATCATTCTGCCTTTTGATTATTTGGGAAAAATCTGCCCAAGGTAGGTTGGAACTCACAAACTTCGAAGGAAAATTTTCATGATTGTAAAAGTTTGAAATCATGGTTGAGCAAGTTGAGCAGTGGAAACAGAGCCGCCCCTATTTTAACTCACAAGCTTACATCTAGTGTCACTTTTATCAAAAGATTCAAAGTTTTTGTTTTTTCTATATTCAACACTGAGATGCATTTTATTATTTTATACAATAATTTATTAGGTAACCATTATAATATTTTGTTGTATCTAAATTTTAAGTGGATTCCAATTCAATTTGAGCTGTTATGAGATTGTAGTCTACAACGTAGGGTGTTTTCAAACCATAAATAAAACCTGGGGTCTATTAGTGTGAAACAGTGTGTTTTATAATATTATATAGTTTTTAAAAATACATATAAAAAGTGGGTGGAAGAAGGTAAATTATTATTAGTCTATGTAGGGTTTTAAATACACACAAAAGTTAGTAGTCTGAATGTTTAGATGTTGATTCATAAATCAAGTTAGAAATTCTATTGGTGTTACATACATTCAGTAAATTTATATCTTATAAAAAACAAATCTTAAGAAACAAAGAATATCACTAAGGGTTCATATAAAGTGATGGAACTTATGAATTCTCATGTAGAATTTCCTTCTATCATATGTACTATTTATGAGAATCTAAATAGTAGAGAATATTTTTTATGAGTAGTTTTTGTGATGGAAGCATAAATAAGAGCAACTACAATCTAAATATAACTATAAATGATCAAAAAGGAAAAAAACTATAGGAGAATATTTATTTGTGTTGGAAAGTAACAAAATGATCTACCTCACTTGGTGGTTGATGAATGATAGGGTACATGAAGCACAAGGCATGTCACGTACTAAAGATAAGTCTTTGCAAATGCTTGTAACCATCTACAAAGCTTAGCAAGAGAGTGTTAGTGACAAGTTATGCCCCCTTACAATTAGTTACATTTGGAGCAAGGAATGGCAGGAGAGGAAAATATAGTAAGCATGTAAACATGGAATCATGTAAATAAAAAATAATAGAGAAAATACATCATGCATTAAACATGTAAATATCTCAATGATTTTATGGAATGGGCATGTAATTCACCTCACAATTCATAGTTCATAAATGTAATTGTTTGTAGATTTATTCTCATGTTTGTATCTCTAAGGCCATGGAGTAGGAAAATTGTAATAGGCAAGTAAAGTGTGGAGGCATATGTTGTATGAAACATTACCTTGGTGTTAAATGAGAAGAACACACTAGAAGATATATAAGGCACCCCAATCACTTAAGGGAAAAATTTCCAAAGTAAGGAAAATTTTGTTAAGATGGAATCACCTAATGATATGATAGGTATGATGTGCAATTTAATTTTGAATGCACTAGGGAATAAGGATAATGGAGGAAAATTTGTACAACCTCATGAAAGTACTTGGTGAGGTGTCATTTATTAGCCCATGGTTTCAATAACCATTACCAGATTCAAAGTTATCCTTTTTCATATATAAACAAAGCATGTGATGGTGGTTTAAGAATATCTTAGAAATTTTATAAATTATAGGTTTGAAGTGTGGAGACTAGTCACTAGATTCTTTGGATTTTCAAAATATTATAGCTATAGTACTTTATTGTGGCTTAAAGAAAACAAGGATTTAAAGGAGAAGCTTGGTGAATTAAATATTTTGTATTTAGAGATTAATACAATCTTGTGCTCTAATTAGTGGCGTACTTTATCTAAAATCTAGTTTTCCCATTGCAGTAATAGAAATTACATACCATGCAACTCTTTTTACTATGCTTTTCACTTATTTTAGGTGTCCCCTTTAGCATACATTTTTACCTCTTGTTTAGCCCTTGTTTACATTTTTTAAGCTTTATGTTCCTTTGTTTATCCCTATGTTATTGTGTTTCCATTTTCCCATGTGTTCTTACACCTTTTATAATCCTTATTTACCTTTCCAATATGATGTTTATATTTTCCCACATACCATTTGTTAGGAATAGGGTGTTGTACACCTTGCACAAGCA
Source organism: Sequoia sempervirens (assembly GCA_007258455.2). Classification (NCBI taxonomy): domain Eukaryota; kingdom Viridiplantae; phylum Streptophyta; class Pinopsida; order Cupressales; family Cupressaceae; genus Sequoia; species Sequoia sempervirens. Next base: position 215 of record VDFB02089276.1, on the reverse strand, counting down.
ATAGTTATTTTAAATTAGTAAAGAATATTTATTAGGATGCATCTTTAGGAGATGTGTTTAGCCATGCATTAAATATTTATTTGAGTCCACTTGTAAATTTACATGTGATATTGGTTAGATATTTTATGTGTGGGTCATGCATAGAAAATATATTTCAAATTTGAGAATATAGTACCAAAATGTATATGTTGGGGTCAATGATTTTGTATACTCAT
>VDFB02089275.1:0-30994 GCA_007258455.2 Sequoia sempervirens | reverse complement strand
AAAGTCGGATTTGAACTGGTGAACACAGAGTAGCATTTTTCAACTTAGGGTAAGAATTTAAATCCTATCAGAACAAAAAATGTTAGAAGAATGAATGCATTAAGAATGAAGAGTACTCTATGAGGTATGTATTAGAATGTGTGTGCATGCTTCTTATTTAATATTGAGTAGAGATATTGCATTGGTTGTGACTTACATTAAGTAAGTTAATTCATTTGACATAACTAATGTATAAGTCTTAGCTAACATTATAAACCATACGTCTAACCTTATGAAAAAACCAAAAACAACCCCCAGTTTGTCCTAAACTTTTGGACAGGCAGAGGGGCAGTTGTCAAACAAACAATAATGCAGTCAAGGAAGAAAGACTAAGTGAGCTACTACCAAAAAAGTATAACCAAGAGGTTTGGTCATTAGATCAGCAAACTACTCCTAAGATGTGCAATAGTAGAGAGAAATGTCTTCAAGATCAACCACATGTCAAATGTTGTGATGGTGAAGCTCAATGTCCCCAATGCAAGCATGATAAAATGGATTCTTCACCACTTCAAGACACCTTGATTCACACAGAAAAGTGAAATCAGTTTAATCTAAGGAAGTCAGAGATTACATAAAACTTGACATAACCATACTACTTCACAGCTAGCACAAATAGCTGCTTTGCACTCTACTTCAATGAAAGATAAAGCAACTTTGATAAAGTTTACTCTACCACAAATCAACTCCTAAACCCAAGGAGAAAATGTAGCCGGTAACTGATCTCCAAGTATCAACTGATTTAACCCAATCAAAGCCTGTATAGCTTATCAAACTCAAATTCAATGTCTTTCACATATCTCAACACATGTTTTTGCTACTTCAAATGAACTAGCTTTGGTCGTGCCAAAAATCAGGACAAATAAAACTAATAGCAAACCAAAAATCCGGTCATGTGGATGTAAGATATATCAAGCTGCCATAAAACAACTCCTAAACCCAAGGAGAAAATGTAGCCAATAGTCGATCTCCAAGTATCAACTAATCCAACCCAATCAAAGTTTGTATAGCCTATCAAACTCAAATTTGATGTCCTTTGATGTATAATGCCAAAATCAATACTTTTGACATATCTCAACACACATTTTGTTGCTTCCAATTAACTAGCTTCAATTATGCCAAAAAATGGAGACAACGACTACAAAACAAAGATGTAGTCGTGTGGACGTAAGACATATCAAGTTCCCCACCAACTATTTGTAAACTAATTCAATGGTCAATGATGAATCATAGAGGCTAACAACTTCAATCTTACCTCCATAGATGTAGTGTAAGGACCACAATTTGTCATGCGAAACCTTTCCAAAAGATCAATAGCACATGAAAATGAGATGATCATTTTACCAAAATTCTACACCTAAGCAATATTGTAGAAGGCCTAGATCAGTTATGTCAAAACCAAAACATAAATTGGATTGTACTCATTGTAGTGCAATGGCCCCACAACTTGTGATGGGAAGATCATCAACATAGACAATAAGACTCAACATATCGTCACCATCTCTTTTCACAAAAATATTTGGATCAAAGAGACTTCTTTTGAATCTAGAGTCTTGAAGATGTTGAACAATCTTCATGCACCAAGCCTATTTAAGCACATACAAACACTTAAGAAGTCTCCAAACTAGATGATTACATTCAAGAATGAAGAATCCTTCAAGCTACACCATGTAAACCTCCTCATCTAAATTGGCATTCAAGAAAAAGTGTTCCACATCTAGCTAAGACACTTCCCAATCAAATTGAGGTCTTTTTGGATAGAATTGATTTAAATGTGACCATCTTTACTATAGGAGCAAAAGTGTCTTCATAATTTGTCCCCTCCTATCAAGAATAGCCTTTCACAATAATGTGAGTATCATACTTATCCAAAATATTGTTGTCTTTACAATTGATTTGTACACCCATTTGCATCTAATAGGGTTTTGACCTAAAGACAACTCTATCCACTCACAAATACTATTCTTCATTGTAACATCATGGTTAACCTACGTGGCAACTTCCCATCTAGGTTACCCTTAGTTTTTATGTAATGAAATAACTTGCACAATAGAGGATATAAAATGAAATATGTTGCAAATACTTGATAATTGTTGAGAATAACAAGCCACTTCGAGGAGGCAAACGTCCAAATATCTCCAATGAGAACACAATTCACAATCTGATGAACAAATAAGACTCACTACCTCCTATATATACCCTACATATACCTGAGATATTGCCTAGGCCAACTTAGATAACCATATATAAGCCTTAGGCCGACCTAATTAACTAAAAACAATATAATAATGATAATATCATTTAATTAAGAGTTAATATAGCCATAGGCCAACTATTCATAACCCTATGTACTCTAATATTAAGGGCATAGTATTTTACATACCATTATAGTTCAAGCACCTTGAAAAGGTTGGAGAAGAGTAAAGTGAGCATACTCATCTAAACCATCAATTTGTTTCACTACTCACTACGGTTGTTCATCTAGTTTAGGAAGTTCATCCTCTTGCGCATCCTAAAAAGTGGAATGAAATCACTTGAGCCTTCAAGAATAGGTTACTTGAGATTCCAATTTTGTAGAAACTACATCTTCAATTCAAGACAAATCAAATCGTCATCACTAATAGACCAATGGTGTGAAATTAATATCAGCTTGATGCTAACACACTAGTGACTCTGATGATCAACAAGAGCTATAGTCCTCATTTTTCAAAAGAACCACAACACTAGTTCTTGGCATATCACTTACTATCTACTACTCAAAGTTATAAACAAAAAAATTTAATGATCTGACCCAATTTTCTATACCAATTTGTTGACACTTTTCACAGTTTCATTGTTCCAACATTTCGTCAAACAATTAAATTTGCCATAAGATATGCGAAAGCTTTGTTTGCTACTATTTGGAAAGTTTATTGGAAAGATTTGAGGCATAATTTCATCACCCAAACTTCTCTAGCATTCATTGAAAATTGAAACATTATATCAAATAGTTGGCATACATTCCAAACATTTATAAATTACGAGACTTTGAAATTACAATCTCATGTTTTGGTAAAACAAAGTACAGGAAATGATTTATATTATTGTTTTTGACCTCCTAGGAATACTAGCCAATCTCCAACGTCTGTGCTAGCAATAAAGTAGTCCATAAAATGTTGCGACCACTCCAAACTTGTTAAAGCCTACTGTATAGCCTTCACACTATACTCAGAGGTGATACGCTCAACACTAGAAGATGGCTCACATTCAGTTCAGAGGTTGTCACTACAATGAATCATCCAACACCACTAAAAGAAGCTTCAAAGACCCATGACTCTAGTTAAAATGCAACGCTTGTTTCCCAGAAAGGATGGCAACCAGCATAGAAGTCATCAACTTCCACATCCTCACCATATAATGCTTCGACCTATTGTTGGTGGAGGTAACATCCAACAATGAAGTCTATCGCGCCCAATAAGGTGAAGGAAAATACATACCCAACAACATATAATACCTACATCTAGCAACAAATAATATCCATGCTTGGCAATATGAAGTGTTTCCTACAACAAATCCTCCCAAAATGGCATCTAACATTTAGCTCTTGTCACTCCATGTATTTGGCACCTAGAATAAAACCAATGTAGATAACTTCCTTCCAACAATCAGGGAAATAATAATGTATCGTTTGCCTACAAACCTCCAATAAATTATTTAATCATCAATCATTTTGTACCTACGTGAAATTTGTGTGACTCCATCAACAAATTGGCTAGGGTAGATGTTTGACCATCGAAATCAATTCCCTTAGGGTTTCCATCCTAGGGTTGTCTCAAGCTAGAAGCTCAAATTCCACAATAGAGAAAATAAAACAAGCCTCTACAAATGAGCTTTCAAATCACCTTTTATACTTTCCCATAGAACTTAACCGAAGTTTCTTTGAATTTCCTGCTCAGAATATATCATTTAAAGCACTTTTATAAAGTGACTATAATATTTCCCTTTTAAAACATTTGTCACTTTATTAAATTAATTAAAATAAAGTCATCTGGAAATTTACCTTATTGGATAACTTTATTTAATTTATTTATTTATTCCCTATGAAAGCCCAAAATTAGCATACGACAATTAAATAGACTAAAAGGGACGCTTCCAACTACTCAGTGGAAGGGGACATTATAGTCCTCCCTTCTTGAGATTGCTTATCCTCAAGCAATCAAAGATTTTGATGCTGCAAAATTTGTTCACCCTCCCATGTGGCATCATCTAGTAGCTAGTGTTTCCACTAAACCAATAACCTCCTTTCCTTAACCTCCAATACGCCTTTGGCTCCAATAACAACTTCCCCTCCTCATACAGAGATGGTAACTCGGAAGGTGTGATGTGTTATCCCGATGCCTTCTTGAGGCATGATACATGGAACACATTATGAACTCTCCAATCTTCGGGTATTTCCAACTTGTAGGCAACTTCCCCCACTCTCCTCATGACTCTATAAGGACCATAATACCCGAGCTTTAGTTTTTTTGCACCACTCTTCTTCAAAGAAGACTATCTATATGGTTGCAACCACAAGAAGACTAAGTCACCTACCTCAAATGTCCTCTTCGACCTTCACCTATCTACATAGATTTTATGTTGATTTTGTGCCTGTTGGATATTATCCTTAAGTGACTTAAGGATATTTTGGCTCTCCTTCACCCAATTATGAACCTTGGGCACCCTACTGTCAACAATAACCAAATCCACAAATGCAATAGGGTCATAACCATACAATGCTCTAAAAGGAGCCATATTGATGGACATGTGGTAAGTAGTGTTATAGCAATATTATCCTAAACGCAACCACTTAACCCAAGCTCTCCATTACCCAAAAGCATAGTTGTGCAAGTATCCTTCCACCCATTTATTAATGATATTTGTTTGTCCATCCATCAAGGGGTGGTAACTAGTGTTGGAAGTCAACTTTGTACATGTCAACTTAAAGAGTTTCTTCCAGAATATATTGATAAATCTATTATCGCAATAACTAACTATGTTCTTTAGTAACCCATGCAATTTGAAAATTTCTCAAAAGAACAATTTTGCAACTTGTACCATAAATACTCAATACAAATAGCAAGAAATGGGCATACATCATTAACTTTTCCACCAATACAACGATACAATCCCTACCCTAAACCTTGGAAGGCTGATGATGAAGTCCATAGATAAACTCTCCCACTTCTAATCTGGAAAAGGTAGTGGTTGTAACAACCCTATTGGTAAAGTATGCTCTGACTTGTTCTACTGACAAGTAACACACTCTCTCACATGTCACGAAACATCACCCTTTAGCCCCATGATGCCCTACTAGAGGAGTATCATGAATGGTTCTGACAATCTTCTCCTTCAATCTTGATCCTAGCACCAAGTAAATTTGATCCTTATAGTAAACAATATCATCAATAACCTTATATCGATCATCCTATGCCTTCCCATCCATGATCTCACAAGTCACTGTGTTCTTGGAGTATTCAACAAGGAGATGAGATTTCAAATCCGCAAGAATCTCAAACATGGCACATAAAGTGGGACTTCTAGACAAGGCATTTGCAACTACATTCTTCTTCCCCTCGACATTCTCAATATCAAAATCATATGCCTGTATCTTGCTCACCCATTTATGTTGTCTTTCATTAAGGTCCTTTTGCTCCAAGAAATATTTCAAGCTATTGTGGTTTGTCCTCACAAAAAACTTACTTCCCGCGAGATACTATCTGAATTTGACTAGTGCATGCATAATAGCAAGCATCTCCTTGTCATACGTAGAATCGTCTTGTTCTATATCCCTGAGTTTCTGACTCTCATAAGCAATAGGGTGCTTATTTTGCATAAGTATTGCTCTGATTCCCTCTCCTAAGGCATCACATTCCAGCACAAAAGGCTGAGATAAATCTAGAACTGCCAATACTAGACAATTGCTCATTACCTCCTTAAGGCAATCAAACACCTGTTGCGCTGGCTTTGACCAAGTAGAAGCCCCCTTCTTTGTCAAATCTGTGTGAGACATTGTAAGCTGTAAGAAATCTCTCAAATGTGAAATTGTCTTTGGAGACCAATAAATGATAGCTTGTATCTTTTCCTAGTCCACCTTAACTCCATCAACCCCAATCACATGTTCCAAATATAACATCTATGTCATTGGACATCTTGGCAAAAACAGACTATGCCTCCATGATACCCAATACCACATCAAGTTGTTGAAGGTGGTCCTGCCATGTTTTGTTGTATATTAATATATTATCAAAAAATACCAACACACAACTACATGTTAAATATATGGTTCATACATGACTAAAAAGTGGTAGGAGCATTGGTCAATCCAAAAGACATGACCAAAAACTCAGTGTCCATAATGGCACTGAAAGGTTGTCTTATGTATGTCTTCTTCTCTTACTTTGATCTAATGGTAGCCATAACGAAGATCAATTTTCGAGAAGTAGATTGCCCCATGAAGTTCGTCTATGAGCTCATCTATTCTGGGAATAGGTTATCGACTCTTGATAGTTTTCTTATTGAGCGCACGGTAATCTATACACATCCTCATTGTCATGTCCTTAACCAACACTACCGATGAAGCAAAGGGATTCGAACTAGGCTAGACATGTCCCATATCCAAAAGCTCTTTGATAGCCTTCTCTATCTCCTCCTTATGTTCCTTCAATGTAGGAAGGGATTGGTTATCACTACTTTCACTCCATCCTCTAACTCTATCAAAAGCTCAAATCCCCTGTTTGGAGATCTACCTAGAGGAATATCACTGAAAACCATGCTACACTTGTCTAGGATAGACTACATGTCTACATGGAATGTCTTCTCCCACTTCAAGGTATTCTTAGACGTAATAAGACATTGGGTTGACCAAGCTACCTCACAATGTTTGAAGATGCTTGCCATCCTCTTGGCTGCCACAATCCTAGGTGTACCATTTGACATATCTCTTAAGACCACTTTCCTTCCATCCACTCTGGATTTCAACTCCATGGTCTGAAAATTTTGAGTACTTCCCTAGTGACTATAACCACTAGACTCCCAAGATCACATTAGTCTCCCCAATGCCTACAACATAGAAATCATCTTTGTGTAGTTACCCAAGGTGATGTTCGACTGCAAAATCCGTTTGGTACAGGTCATGGTAAAGACATCTACCACCATCACACTAAAGCCCTCAAAGTCCTATGCATGAAGACCCCTCTTGGCCACCAAGGCCTCATCTATAAAGTTGTGGGTTGCCCCACTATCGATAAACATTGTCACTCGTTGCCTCTGTAAGACTCCTCTCACTCTGAATTGGTTGTACCTAGTAGTCTAGAAAGAGTAGTGATGGTTCCTCCTTTCACTTCCTTAGATAAGTGGACATCTCCATTTGAATCATCCAACTCACCACCTGCAGCTCCTCCTACCTTCTCTTCACTATCTGAAACCACCCCTACGTAATGTACCTTTCCTTTTTCCAAACACCTATGACCAAGTTCCCAAGGTTCCTTGCAAGAGAAGCAAAATATTTTCCTATGAAGTTCATTTCTAACCTCATCATCCAAGTAGTTCATTTTTGTCCATTCTCTTTGGAAAGGATTTTTATCCTTCTTTGGTGGAAATGTTTTGGGTTGGAATTTTTTTAAGTGTTGAGCTCTCCATGTTTCTAGCCCTCTTAATAGCATCCTATAAGGTACTTGGAACAAAAGCTTTGACCCATCCCCGAATTGGTTCTAACAACCCTTCCATAAATAAAACAATCAATTTGTGCTCAAAGACATCAGTAACCATAACTGAGAGTTTCTAGAACTCGAATATATAGGAATCAACTGATCCTACCTATTTCAATTGTGCCAACTCTCTTAAGTGTAGCTTCGGATCCTTTTTATCAAACATGTCAATCAATCTCTATGTGAAATCTGCATAATTGACATTGTCATGTACCAAAGTCACCAAACCATGGTACCACCACTCATGAGCCTTAAAATCCAAATGAAGTGCGGCATACTTAATGGATTTTGTCTCTAACATGGGGTTAAGTGATCTGTAATTAGAGGTTTACAAAATAACTTGCAAATTAATCCTAATTACAATTTTTCCCCGATCTAGACAGAATTGCATGATTATGTTGTTTGACCATTGAAATTACAGACTAAGTTCATTTAATCCTTTACATAACTCAATGAAATTAACTAATTACTAAAAAGAAATTAGAGAGAATGTAAGACAGGGGATAGAAGAATAATAAGACAGAAGATAGAAGAATCAGACGCAAGTTGATAACGGAGTTCGTCCAATCAGGACTACGTCTCTGGGTCCGCTTCTCAATGTTGGACCACTTTTATTAATATCACCAAGCACCTGAAGATGCCTTCTTACAATATTCAAGCTTCAAAAAACCTGCATAAAATTCCTCACAATCTCTCTCACTTTTACAATTTTGGTGTATAACACCTTGCAATTCTTCCTCTCAAAAAGAATTCAACTCTCACAAAGGAATTATTTCTCCAAGTAGACTTGCTTATTTTCAAGCCAAAACTCTCCCCCTTTTATACAAATTTATTTGCTAATATGAGCTAAAACCATATTATTTGCAAATATACCCATATCTCCTATTACAAGAAAAAAATTCAATAATATCCTCCTTTAATAATTTTTGGAAGGATAATATCCCCTCAAAATAATTCTCTTTCCATTTGAATGGTTACAAATGGATTTATTCTCTATTATTTAGGGAATATTTTATGTAAAGTTTTATTTGACCCCTTAATTTAGGAATACTATTCCTAATATTTCCGTGTAAGGGAATATTTTATGTAAGGTTTTATTTGACCCCTTAATTTAGGACTACTATTCCTAATATTTCCGTGTAAAAGAAAATATTCTAGGCCTCTAAAAATATGGGATAATTTAGGCCTCTAGGAAAAAGGGATTTAGCCTTATTCTAAGGCTTTGAAAAAGCAATTAAATCTTATAGAGAAAATAGTGGGTGGTGATCCCACCATCCTCTCCTCCTTTTAAGTTTTTCCCCTAAAGACAAGGGAGACTTCCCTAAAATCTTGCCAACAATATATGGTAGTTGGGCGGATTTGTAGGAGGGAAGGGGTTTGAATCTTGTATATTCCCAAAAATAGCTTTATTGACTATTCAAATAAAACTACTCCCATAATAATTCATAAAGAAAATATGTGGCCTAGTGGTGGGGTTTGAAAATAGCATGAAGGAGGTCGCAGGTTCAAACCCCACTACCTCATTAAGTCATTTTTGACTTAGCCACCAATGCCACATGTCAAGCCTAGGTGATGCCACCTGTCAATTGTTGATTGATCGAAGACTGCCACGTGTCAGCCTGCCATCGGACCACGTTGATGCCTCGTCATTGTATAGACTGTTGATTGGATGACACATTTCAACCTGTGATTGGTCCACGTCATCCGCTGCCTTGTCACCATGTCACGTCATCATGCTGACATCATCATTTTGACTAGTCAACTCCTTTTGTCTGCAAACTTTGACCGGCTCTATTTTGCTCATACGGACTCCGTTTTCGAAACCGAATATAGTTTCGGAATCAGCGCGACGAGCTCTACAACTCGGTGTCATTTTTGTCTCATTTTGAAATGATCATTTTTTTTGCCTTTTTGAACCCCTGATTCGCATGTTTGACCGGACCATTGACTGCGCATAACTTCTGCATACGAACTCCTTTTAAGCTCATTCAAGTTGCATCAGGACCATGTCAGCGAGCTCTGCGTGATGATGCTAGTTTCATGAGATTCTGAGATCGTGAAATTTTCAGGTTTTCCAGGATCCACATGGATCATTCCTCCCCATTGAGAAGCTTTTGGACCTCCAAAAGGTCTATTTTATGTACATTTTGAGCTAGGGAAATGTCGTCCCACTTGCCCAATATCATCTGTCCTTGCTGGAATTCTGAACACCTGACTCATCATAACAATAACCAAAACTGCACCGATATTGTTAAGTACATTAGCCATATACACATCCACATCCAATGTTGCCGCTACCAACCATACACTGTTGAAAAGTAGAAGGCTGAATAACAAAATTGAATTTGCAGACGAGAAAAAGAATGTACCAATATCATGCTTGTCTTTCATAACTGGAACAACCTTAGAATTAGACATGCTCTTATGCAATGACACTTCTTGTGGTACAGACGTAAGTGCCAAATTATTGCTTGCATTAACTACCCTTTTCAAATGTCCCGTTGTCACAAAAGACTTGCCAGTCTTAATTGGATGAGAATGCACAATGTATTCAATTCCTTCCTTAAACAAGTGATACTGATTATGTTCCCTATAGAAGATTGCTTTCCTATCATACAAGTATGGGCTACCCAACACAATTCCACAAATATCAAGTGGAACCACATCAAATTCAACCTCATCTATAAATTTAGATGTTATTGCAAATCTTAAATTGCATTGCTTAGTTACCCGCAATTTGTTATCATTGCACACCCAACCTAATGGATAAGGGTTTTTATGTGGCTTTGTTTTCAATCCCAACTGTTCAACAACTTCTTCTGAAATTAGATTAACTTGGGACCCACTATCTATTAGTGTATCAATCTTAGTGTTCTTAGAAATCGCCCTTATATGAAACAATTCACATATTTTTCTATCTTCAGGAACAACATGAATTTTTGAAGTAGAAGCACATGAAACATCAGTGACAGATTCATTACCAAAAAAAGCTTTACCTTTCAAACCCACAATTGAAACCTTTGATTCATCACCAAATTCCATACCAAGGTCTTGCACAACAGCTGTGGACTTCTGCTTACCCTTTCGATCCTTGAACCACTTAGGCTTTTGATCAGGATGCAATTTCCAACACTTTGCATCTTCGTGCCCTTGCTTCTTGCAGTGTGAGCAATAAGGCCTCTCGTCCTCCTTCTTTATAGTAGCGGTTTGTTGTGATTTCTCCTTCCATTTCTTGCTGCTTTTCTGCTTACTGGAGTCCAACAACAGATTGTCTTGGCTATTCCTTGAACTTGTTTCCAAATGGATAGCTTGCACACTAACTTCATCAATGTTAGTTGGATTAAACATAAGTATAGGATGTTTCAAATTCTCACGTAATCCACCTATATACTTTAACAAAGTTTCTTGCGTGTATAAAGGAATGCCCAACATTAAAGTGTAATGTCCCCATCTAGTTGGCAATGACATATCAGCAGGATTAGCCTATTAATGGCTCTCGTAGGCTAATGAGGCATGGTGAGAGAGTCTTCTGGCAGTCATTCGGTGATTACTTGGCTCAATTTTTGGTTGGAGTAAGGTTTTCCATCATATATCATTATTGTTTCTATTTATGGAAACCTTATTTTATAATTTGATATTGAGATGCACTTTATTAATAATATAATATTTTAATATTTTATAAAGTGCAAAAATTAAAATATATTGGAATCTTCTAGAAGTCAAAAGATAATATTATTTTATTGAGGCCGACCTCTAGAGGAAAAAGCATAAATAGACCTTGAGGTCTCACTTTTGAGGCAGGCAGATTTGTTGTTGATGTTGTTGTTTGTTGTTGATGTGCATTGTGGAGCCTAGGGTTTCTGCAGTAGTCACAATTGGCCATTGAGAACGAAAACTCTCAATTGGTACGCAATTTTGAGGGTGTGAAATATCACTTGAATTATTGCAGCTGGGAGAAAGTTACTTCAAACTTTCTATTTGTGCTACATTGTAAAAACTTAGTGGCCTTTGGCCAAGTTTTTTGAAATATACCGAGCCAAATTTTTTCGTTTTTTCGATTAACAGATTACAAAGCAGTGCACTCGTTAAGGTTAGCAGAGAAAACCAAAACGTGCAAGAAAGCAACTCTAACCAGAATGGCGCCGATGATGGCGAGCATTGGTCAGAGGATCTTCTATTCTAGATGCTGAAAGGAACTCAACGTCAAGTATGTGCTACCCAATCCAATGCGGAGTGAGGGGCGACCATATGACAGAGTGAATACAAAACAATGCTTGAAAGAAATAATGCTGAAAGAGGAAACTTCTCGACACCCAGAATGTGCTTGCTCATCCAGAATGGACAGTAGCGACCATAGGGCGGAGTTATCACTATTTTACTCTGAAACTGAAAGTAGGAATGATTATTACAAGAAATGACAAAGCAATATCAAAACACCGGTCAGTACTACTGCCAGTTTACAAAATTATGACTGCCTGCAATGTCAAGATATCATATGCTTATCAAATAGTACGTTCAACCAAGAATCAATTACAATCCTTAAGAAATCACAGTGTCCCAACCACAAAACAGAAATGCAGATTTCTGTATTCTGTTTTTTGTCAGATCTGTACTTTAACTGTGCAATCAGCAGTTCACAAGTTCCAAAGAATGTTCACAACTTGCTCAATAATCATCCAATTGACATGCCATAAAATGCTAAGCACTCAGAAGACCTAGGCGACCAAGATAGCCTCTTAAAACTGAACCAAACACTGCAGATTTAATTAACACGGATTCCAATGCAGATCTCAATGGTACGGCCTAGTACAGAAATTCGACTTCTTCTAGGAAATTCAAGACTTCTTTAAAAATTCTAATATCTGGAGAATATTGGCGCCCATTACAGACTTAACTAATGATGCAATACCCAAAACTATATTTTTTGTCTTTTTCGAGATATGAGCAAAACATTAAATCTGCTGTCACTAAAATGCACCTTTAATATACCTCTAAAATGCAGAATCAGAAACTAAAGGATTACAATGACGATTACAATGCACAAATATCAATAACTCACAAACTAGACTAAGAATCACCACTTGATGTTGTTTTGCAAACACGAAGCGATGCCCGTACTAGGAGGCCTTCATTCCTCGAAGCGTTTCCAGAGCCAATCCGGCAACATAACAGTGTATTTTCCAAAGATGAAGAAATGATGCACCAAGACTCCCTTTTATAATTCTTCCGTTGACTTCACCAAACCCTAAAATGAGCTTTTAGGTCAAAACCCAATCCCTTCAAGGATGGGCGTACTTTTCCTTCAAGGCTTTAGTTTGACATTTTAATTAAATATCATTCTTGAAATATGCGCCCCTCATACCCTTACTTTGACTTAGGGAATAATCAATTCATCTCTTAATGATGGCGCCACCCTCAAGGGCCCACTTTTAAACACAACATTAAGTCATTAATTCTAAGCCAAGGGTCAACGTTAAATTATAATAATTAAAACGTGACTTTTTAATTTAAATGACTTAACTTATTTCTCCGACAGTGCCCTGAAGCCAATACTGAAGAAGTCAACTGATCATTCTGAAGCCGGAAGTCAACCAACCTGAGCTCATCTGGAAAGCTGCCAAAAATAGAATTTACTAAAAATAGTAAATTCCAAAAAGTGCTCTGAATGCCGAGATGATCATACCACTGCGAAGCCCTCTGAAAACCCAGAAGGAATCCGCCATTTAATCCACCATCTCTGAACAATGACCTCCTCAAAATTAGGAAACCCTAATTTCAACTTCCAACTAGCCTTCGGGTTCCCAAGGAAAGGCTAACGGTCACTGGAAATGTCAGGCATGGAAAGGGGACATTACATTTTTGTGTGATTCGATTTAGGGCTTTGTGGAGACATTTTGGTGTTAAGTCTTCAACAAGTTTGGCATAAGAGAGGTTGAATTGTACTCAGATTTCTACATCAGATATTCTCAGTCACTTATATCAGCTAGTAGAGGCATTTGAGAAGAATTCGATTTGGCCCTGTAGCTGCTTTTTCAATTAAGGAGGCAAATCGATGAGTCTTCTTTGCATTTCCAGATTTGTACATTTTTGTGGGGGGCTGTGAATTGATGATACTTACAGTCAATTGAAGGGTTGACCTTGCAAATACATAGGAGGGCTGAGGAGTTCGATCTATGATAGTATTGGCAGATTGGAATACAACAATTCATCTATATTGCATGAGGCGTTTGTAATGCCCAATACATCCAATAAAGAAGTCGACAACAACTTGTATTGCTGATCTGATGGCTGGGCGCACTCATGGAGGGGATGACTTTGTCATTCCAAGCTCCTAAAAATTAGATAAAGGCACAACTAGGATCGCTGGGCTTACACAAGACAGTCACCACATCTTTGAAGACTTGGGCAACATCTTCTTAAAGGATTGACTTGTTCTTGGTAGCTGCCAACAATATAACAGGTTTCTTATTAATTCTGGGTTTGCATTTCTGGTTATTACACACAGCAAATTCGTTATAATCATTGTAGTTGCATCTGATGTATTCGCAGGCATGTAAGTTTAGACTTCCAAGCATTGTAAAATCAGTTATTCATTGTTGCATTAGTTTATATCAAGTTGCTGATGTAGATGATCAAACTGTACTCAGATTTTTGGCATTGTAATTGCTCATATTGTATGCCAAGAGTCTTGGCTAACTTAGCATGAACATTGTATTGGATACTACTTCTCAATCAAGAAGATACAATTGCTGGTCATTAATAGTTGTCTTTGAGCATTCAATATCATTGTATTCAATTTAGAAGTTTGCATACCAACTGTTTGTTAAAATACCAGTTGGCTGTAGGTGATCATTTTTCATGATTAGAATTCATATATGCATTCAATATTGTCAAATTAGGTTGCACATTCATGTTAGTATATTGTTTAGATAATTTTGAGTCATTTGCAAACATTCTCATTGAAGTTGAGTGGAGATAAGTGTCATTATAGCAAACTGAAATGTTATATCAGTCATATGACCCTTGTATGCAAAGTGTTTGACAAAATTACCAAGGCCAAAAATCAAAAGTTTTCAATCAGATTTGAGCAGGGTCATTACATAAAGCCCTCTTCCTAAACTTCTGTGTATATTCTTGCACACTTTGTAATTTCTCTTGCTTTAATGATTGCCAATTCATCATTGCTTTTTGCATATGCCATAATGGATAGAACTGTTTCTTTAATGCAGCTATAAACTCAAACCAAGAAGAAATAATTTTGCCATAACGACTTAGATCCTCCTGTGTTCTACTCTCCCACCAAATTAAAGCTGTGCCTCCTAGGCGAAGAGTAGCTAATTGGATTTTTTGAGAATCCTCAGTAAACTTCTGAACTCTACAATAAACTTCAATTTGTTTTATCCAATTATCAAGTTTTTCTGCATCTAGTTCTCCATTATAGATTGGCAAATCAAATTTAACATCAAGTTTCAACAAAGGTGAATTAACTTCAGATTTCACAGGTTGTTTCTTTTTGGAAGAGTTAGACGAAGAAGAAGATGAAGATGAAGAAAATGAGGAAGACGGGGATGGAGGTTCAGGAGGGTCACTACCACCTCCTACTCCTTTACCTTTGTCTTCTTTCAACGAGGATTCGGCTTCCTCCTTCTTTCTAGCCTTGCTTTCCTTTTTCCTTTGTTGCTCTTGCCTCTCTTGGAAAAGAACTTCCACCATAGCCTTCATTTCAAGAAATGCTTTCTCGAAAGCTTTCTCATCAAGCTCTATAGGACTTTGTTCAGCTGCCATCTCTACTCGTGGAAAATTCCTTCGTTTTCCAATCTCAGGATTGAACTCGGTAAGTGCACCTTCTCCTTGCTTCAATTTCAACCTGGTTAACATTCACTTTGCAATTTCCTGCAAAATGGGCTCTGATACCAACTTGATCTGTAATTAGAGGTTTACAAAATAACTTGCAAATTAATCCTAATTACAATTTTTCCCCGATCTAGACAGAATTGCGTGATTATGTTGTTTGACCGTTGAAATTACAGACTAAGTTCATTTAATCCTTTACAGAACTCAATGAAATTAACTAATTACTAAAAAGAAATTAGAGAGAATGTAAGACAGGAGATAGAAGAATAATAAGACAGAAGATAGAAGAATTAGACGCAAGTTGATAACGGAGTTCGTCCAATCAAGACTACGTCTCCGGGTCCGCTTCTCAATGTTGGACCGCTTTTATTAATATCGCCAAGCACCTGAAGATGCCTTCTTACAATATTCAAGCTTCAAAAAACCTGAACAAAATTCCTCACAATCTCTCTCACTTTTACAATTTTGGTGTATAACAACACCTTGCAATTCTTCCTCTCAAAAAGAATTCAACTCTCACAAAGGAATTATTTCTCCAAGTAGACTTGTTTAGTTTTAAGCCAAAACTCTCCCCCTTTTATACAAATTTATTTGCTAATATGGGCTAAAACCATATTATTTGCAAATATACCCATATCTCCTATTACAAGAAAAAAATTCAATAATATCCTCCTTTAATAATTTTTGGAAGGATAATATCCCCTCAAAATAATTCTCTTTCCATTTGAATGGTTAAGAATGGATTTATTCTCTATTATTTAGGGAATATTTTATGTAAGGTTTTATTTGACCCCTTAATTTAGGAATACTATTCCTAATATTTCCGTGTAAAGGAAAATATTCTAGGCCTCTAAAAATATGGGATAATTGAGGCCTCTAGGAAAAAGGGATTTAGCCTTATTCTAAGGCTTTGAAAAAGCAATTAAATCTTATAGAGAAAATGGTGGGTGGTGATCCCACCATCCTCTCCTCCTTTTAAGTTTTTCCCCTAAAGACAAGGGAGACTTCCCTAAAATCTTGCCAACAATATTGGTAGTTGGGCGGATTTGTAGTTGGGAAGGGGTTCGAATCTTGTATATTCCCAAAAATAGCTTTATTGACTATTCAAATAAAACTACTCCCATAATAATTCATAAAGAAAATATGTGGCCTAGTGGTGGGGTTTGAAAATAGCATGAAGGAGGTCGCAGGTTCAAACCCCACTACCTCATTAAGTCATTTTTGACTTAGCCGCCAATGCCACATGTCAAGCCTAGGTGATGCCACCTGTCAATTGTTGATTGATCGAAGACTACCACGTGTCAGCCTACCATCGGACCACGTTGATGCCTCGTCATTGTACAGACTGTTGATTGGATGACACGTTTCAACCTGTGATTGGTCCACGTCATCCGCTGCCTTGTCACCATGTCACGTCATCATTTTGACTGGTCAACTCCTTTCGTCTGCAAACTTTGACCGGCTCTATTTTGCTCATACGGACTTCGTTTTCGAAACCGAATATAGTTCCGGAATCAACGCGACGAGCTCTACAACTTGGTGTCATTTTTGTCTCATTTTGAAATGATCATTTTTTTTGCCTTTTTGAATGCCTAATTCGCGTGTTTGACCGGACCTTTGACTGCGCATAACTTCTGCATACGAACTCCTTTTAAGCTCGTTCAAGTTGCGTCAGGACCATGTCAGCGAGCTCTATGTGATGATGCTAGTTTCATGAGATTCTGAGATTGTGAAATTTTCAGGTTTTCCAGGATCCACTTGGATCATTAAGCTAGAAATATGTGTCTAATTTTTGCACCCACAAATGTGCAATAGATTTTTTGGAACCATCATAACTGGGAATGGACAACTTGCCCACTCTACATTGCAACTCTTGGTTAGGTCCTTGCCCCTTATCTCCTCTAGGCCTATTCTTGTACTTCACCTAGAAAAAATCTGCTAAGGACATGGCTACATAAAATCCATCACCTAATGATTGGTATTCCCTCAAATAGTCTATAATACCTTCACCATCTCCCTGTTGTCCTACTTGCCCTCTTGGTTGTGCCTCTAATAAATTAGGCATTAGAGGTCTATGTGCCGTTCTACTAGCTGCCCTAGAGTTGTTGGCTGGGATATTAGTGTTACTTGCATCCCCATGGTTTCCATTATTTCCATTATTTATGTTGTTGCCATTATTGTTTTGCATCCATTGAGTGAGCAACTAAACCAATTGTTGTTGTCCTCTAGCCAAGTCATTTAAAATTTGCATAATACTAGGATTGTGTGGATCATTCCTATCACCCATGTTCTCTACAGCTCTCTCATCGAACAAATCTGCAATAGCAATTTCTTTTTCAATCTTTGGTTGTTTTAGTGGATCATTTAGCCTCCATCTAAAATAACCTATGAGATCCTCCTGATTGCATAAGAAATTTCTACTACAAAAAATTGACTCAAATTTCCATAGGCTAGTAGGATACTCTGATTTAATACCACCATAATGATCTGACCCAATTTTCTATACCAATTTTTTGTCACTTTTCACAGTTTCATTGTTCAAACATTTCATCAAACAGTTATATTTGCAACAAGATATGTGAAAGTTTTGTTTGCTATTGTTTGGAAAGTTTATTGGAAAGATTTAAGGCATAATTTCATCACCCAAATTTCTCTAGCATTCATTAAATATTGAAGCATTATATCAAATAGTTGGCATACATTCCAAACATTTATAAATTAAGAGACTTTGAAATTACAATATGTTGCTTTAATAAAACAATGTACAAGGAATGATTTATATTATTGGTTTTGACCTCTTGGGAATACCAACTAGTCTCCAAGGTCTGCACCAGCAATAGAGCAGTCCAAAAAATGTTGTGACCACTCCAAACTTGTTGAATCCTGCCTTATAGCCTTCATGCTATACTCAAAGGTGATACACTCAGCATTGGAAGATGGCACATGTTCAATTCAGAGATTGTTGCTACAAAGATTCATCCAATGCCACTAAAGAAGCTCAAAAGACCCACAACTCCAACTAAAATGCAACATTTGTTTCCTAGAAAGGATGGCGAGCAGCATAGAAGTCACCAACTTCCACATCCTCACCATATAATGCTTTGACCTACTGTTGGTGGAGGTAACATCCAATAATGAAGTCTATCATGCCCAATAAAATGAAGGAAAATACATGCCTAGCAATATATGATACCCACATTTAGCAGCAAATAATATCCACGCCCAACAATATGAAGTGTTTCCTGCAACAAATCCCTCCCAAAATGGCGTCAAACATTTAGCTCATGTCACTCCATGTATTTGGCACTTGGAATAAAACCAATGTAGAAAACTTCCTTCCAATAATCAAGGAAATAATAATTTATCATTTGCCTACAAACCTCCGATAAATTATTTGATCATCAATCATTTTGCACTTGCATGAAAGTGTGAATCCACCTACAAATTGGCTAGGATAGATGTCTCACCACCAAAACCAATTCCCTTAGGGTTTCCATCCTAGAGTTTTCTCAAGCTAGAAGCTCAAATCCCACAATAGAGAAAATAAAACAAGTCTTTGCAAATGAGCTTTCAAATCACCTTTTTATGCTTTCCCATAGAACTTTCCCGAAGTTACTTTTAATTTCTTGCTCAAAAATATCATTTAAAGCACTTTTATAAAGTGGCTTTACAATATTTCCCTTTTAAAACATTTTAGTCACTTTATTAAATTAATTAAAATAAAATCATCCGGAAATTTACTTTATTGGATAACTTTATGCAATTAAGTAATTTATTCCCTATCAAAGCCTGAAATTAGCCTATGGGAATTAAATAGGCTAAAAGGGACGCTTCCGGACACTCAACAAAAGGGGACATTACAAAAAGAATTTGTTTTCTTTTACATCATCTAAAGTAGGAATGGTTTTATTAGTAGTCTTAGAATCTTAATGCCCACCTTTCAATGTGTTACAAAATGGAACAGATGTGTAGTAGAATTGATCTTTGATTTAAAAGGCGAAGCTCCTTGAAAATTAAAATGAACTTACTATGAACAATATATACTTGCTCTTCAAACTCTTTACAATATTTAAAGGGATGTTTCAAGTTCATGTTGAATAAAAGTAAATGGTTTTTTTTTTGGATTTTCCTAGGGCAAAAGGATGGCATGCATTTCAATACTCAAAAAAAAGGTTTTTTATGCTTTTTGACTAAAAGAAAACCCTCCAACTAGGCAATTGCATTATTCTACTAAAATAAAATGGTAAATAATGCAGGTATACATAAAGGATTGAAAGGATTAAACACATAAAGACATGAACACTTCAAAAAATAAAATTAAGAGATTGGCACAAAGCCACAATCTTCAACTTTAAAGCAAACCTATGATACAAAGCTTACAACTTGCTAAAAGCAATTTAATCTCCCTCAACACAACAAATATTTCAACAGCAATTTGAAAGCAAAATAGGCATAATAAATTTTATTGAACAAATATGGAATTCTAGATTAAGAATAACACTACATAGCAAATTCAACAATATGTACACTTGAGAGTTACCGTTCGTAATCTAAGAGCAGTTTTAGTAAGGAAAAAAAATGTTTTGGTTTGTGCCAGATGGAAAAACAACATTTATCCCTTTATTTCAATTGAAACAGAAAAAACAATGTTTTTTTATCTATTTTTTATTAATTTTTCAGCATTTTTATGTTTCTTGATCTCAAGTAATTTCTTATTAGATCCTGAGTAGTTAAATTACATTTAAGCTTTTAGTTTGCTGAGCCAATCCTGATTCCTAGTAATGCTATTATCGTTTACATTGTAGTACTAGTAATGAATTATACATTAATTATTTTTAATAAAGTAACTTATGCAATATAAATTATAACCAATGCAATTTCCCTGTTCAATGATAAATAAGCTTACTGCGTTAGCTATGTCTATAAAAGCAACTTATACAAATTACAATGTAACTTCAATGCTCAATAATAAGTTAGTGTGCATGCACATTCATTGTGTACCTTATAGAAAGAAAAAAAGAAAAAATATTAATGTTCACATATGTCCAAAAAAAGATAAATAGGACTGGATGTACAATAGGTACAATAGATAAGAACTAGGGCAAAAAGAGAGGCCTTAGACATAAAGTATACACACACAGGGGCCAACCTTAAAAAGGCATACTGCCAAGCAAGTACAATGATAAAAAGGGAGAAGGGGGGAAGACTGTAAGTTATTAAACAGAAGAAGACCACCCAGTTGAGGAGCCAAAATCCTCAAGTGTTAGTTCCAAGAGGCGTTGGCCATGGCCACTAGATTGAGAACTGGGGTGCTGAGGAGCCTCAGTTCTAGTAGATTGCAAGGAAGAGCAATGCCTCTCTGATCTGTACCAATCCATACTTGTATCAGTAGTGTCTAAAGCATGCTTAACACCTCCAATAGCAGTTACAGGTTGAAAGAAAGAAGCCCTGGATGGGTATCCTGGAGCAAGATCTAGACAGGTTTGTGATTACAGAAAACACTGGAAACAATATGCATCATTGCTAGGACAGATTGTGGTAGGAGCAGCTTTGCAAGGTTGGTGTTGTAAAATTTGTGCCAGGCTAGGGTTAGCAGGTCGGCTGCAACAGAAAATTAAAAAATCAAAAAAGAAAAAATGGGTGGATAGAATAGAGGTAGCAGTTCAAGTGCGTGCTGACAGCAGCTCAGCCAGAGTTGAAGATCAAAGGCTGATCATGATGCAAATTATGGCAGAAACAGCATACAACAGTTTTCAGATTAGGGCAGAAAGAAGTAGAACACACAGAAAAGTGGAGAAAAACAGTGTCTAGGACAGAGGATTATCATGTCGAATAAAAGCAGAAAGTGCAGAAAAACAGTACCACAGTCAGGGATTTGGATAATAAGTTACACATCTTGTTCTTTATGTTTCACATTTTTCTCAGACCTGTCAATTGTTATATGTGATGTTTGATGATAATCCCTATATTCTCTGTTACCATGGAAAAGTGTCAATGCAAAAATTCTGGTAAAACCTTGATAATATTTAAAGTTTTTTTGTGAGTAGTCTGGTTAAAAAATTATTCTTGTTATGTTGTCAGACATGGGTAACATTCAAAACCTAGTCTTGCTTGAAGCACATAAATTAACTGGCCAAAATTTTATTGTTTGAAGTCACAAGATATTCACTGTTCCTGAATACTGGGACTGTGACAAGATAACCCTCATAATGGAAACCACATCTTTCACAAATTTTTATGATTTTGATAAACATCACAAGGAGTCCCTTTTGTTGTTAAAACTGTCCATTTCTGATGACTTGATCCTAGAAGTCTGGAATGCCACTTCTGTCAGCAACCTGTGGGAAGATTTGAAAGACAAATATCAAACCTCAAGAAAGGTAGGGTGCTACTATATTTGAAAGGTCAGTTGTTTTACACAAAGTTGAGTGAGGGCTGGTTGTTGCTGGAACAACTTCTTAGACAAAAAGACTTAAGAGATCAGCGATCTGCCATCACCAAAAAGGTGGATGAAGATGATATGATTGCTTTAGTCATCAATAGTTTGTCTCCTTTTGAAACTTTTTTGGAGTTTTTGCATCTGCTAGAACCCTCACATTTGAAAAAGTTAGTTCGAATTTGTTACAAAAAGAACAAAGATGGGCATAGACAAGACACTCTGGTTTGGATAGACTGAAAATCCACTTGCTGCACAGTATAAGGGCAAAGTGAAGAGAGCATTTAACCTTTGAATCAGAGTCTAAACACAGTCAAATGTTAGTCAGTTGTGTCATTAAAATTGACTCTTTGCATTTGCTGGTAGAGAATCAAATCCACATTTGAAAGTCATTTCATATTTGTTGTAGAAAAAATAGAGACATGCATAGATGGGAGATTCCAGTTTTGGATAGTCTGCGGGTGCACTTGCTGCAAAGTACAATGTCAAAGCTAAGAGAATTTTTACTTTTGATTCTCACTCTATAAACATAGTCAAGTGTTACTACTTTTGGCAAAGTTCGACGTCAACAAGAAATGTTGAAAACAACAATATGATCTATTCCACAACAAGAAGAAGCCACATGCTCAATCTAATGTGGTAGCAGTTGAGGCAGAGCAAGACTTCAGGGAAGAGTATGCATTCATGGCATTTTCTCAAGACAATGGTGATGCAAATACCTGCTAGGTTCTTGTTTTCAACTCACCTGCCATATTTTTGCTGCAAAGACTGGCATGCTAAATTTATTGTTGATTCTAGTTATACAGATTATGTTTCATTGGGTGATGGTAGATCACATGCAATAGAGGAGACAGCAAATGTTAGAATTGTGTTAAGTGATAAAATAAAATTTGTAGTCAAGGAAATTAGGTTTGTTTAAAATGATCAAGAACTTGTTATTTAGCAGTCAACTT
Organism: Sequoia sempervirens; assembly: GCA_007258455.2. Taxonomy (NCBI): domain Eukaryota; kingdom Viridiplantae; phylum Streptophyta; class Pinopsida; order Cupressales; family Cupressaceae; genus Sequoia; species Sequoia sempervirens. Next base: position 7,988 of record VDFB02089275.1, on the reverse strand, counting down.
ATAGAGAACTCTGAAGTTGGTGTAGATTATCGTGGAGAGAAGTGCATTGTAATGGACTTCAAGCATTCTAAAATGATTTCCTTAGGCATTGAGAAAGTGTTCTATACACGAGTCGATTCTGCCACAGTTAATTAGCATGTTAGTTGTGGAGAATAACAAAAGCATCTTGTGACATGAAATGGTTCATGGTTTTCCATTTTTCTAAGATAAACAAGATGTGTGTAGGGTGTTTGGTTGATAAGTAAACATGAAAACTGTTTCCTAATGAAGGGGCATGGTGTGTAAAGGGGGCTTTGGATAAGTAAACATGAAAACTATTTCCTAATGAAGGGGCATGGTGTGTAAAGGGGGCTTTGGATCTGTTTTTATGTAGATTTGTGTGTGCCAATTTGTGCATCACAACAATTCTTGGTGCAATTTATTATCTTTTGCCAGTTGATATTTTTGTAGGAAAATGTGGGTCTATTTTTTGAAAAAAGAAGCTTGATTGCTTTGGTTTCTTTTGTCAAGTTGAAAGCATAAGTTGAGAATCTAACAAGTAGATGAATCAAATGTTTGTGATCAGATAATGGGGGTGAGTTCACTTCCAAGCAGTGTAAAAAATACTTTGAGAAGAAAGGCATTTAGAGATAGCTAATCACCTTGTACACCCCTCAACGAAATAGGGTAGTTAAGAGGCAAAACATGGCAAACATGGAGATGGCTTGATGCATGTTGCACAAAAAAGTTGTGTTGTAAATATAATTGGGGCGAAGCAATGAACTCATTAGTATATCTCATGAATTAAATTCTATGCATTGCCTTGTAAGGTGTTAGCACTTGAAAAATATTGGTTGGGGAAAAACTCAGGGTGACTAATTTTTGTGTTTTAGGATCAACAGCATATATTTTAGTTCCTAATAACAAGAGTAATCTAGATTCTAAAAGTTACAAATATTTTTTTATTGGCTATAGTGAAAACTTCAAGGATATACACTCATTGATATTGCTATTTGTTGTACTTGTATGAAATTTTCATATTGTGTCAAGTTTAAAGCTAACATCTATTGTTTTTGCAAGTGTAAGATGATCAAAGATTGTCAAGTTTGTTTTGTTTTAAATGTTCATAGGATCATGAAATGATGCTCTCGAAATTATCCATCATGGCAAAGGAAAAGAGGTCTTGAGGTTGTATGCACTTGACAAAATCAAGTTCAAGGTCAAAATTTCATCAAGGCAAGCACCTTTGGGAAAGTAACCAAAAAAAATGGCTAAGTATGGTGATCAAGTGCATACTTGGAGCACAAATGTGCACTAGGAAAGATGAAAGCTCAAAGTTTAAATATCCATTGTCAAGTTAGTCTAGAGTCGTGTTGTGCAACTAATAAAGGACTAAAATCATTTAAAGGTATGGAAAGGAAAACTCAAGTGAATGCCATTCAAAGATACACATCTATATAGAAGGACACAATTTGTCAAAAACAACTTACTTTCATAAATTAGAAGTTAATAGGGAGCATAAAGGTGTGTGCTCGGTGGTTTGTTGAATTGCAAACAAAATAGTCTACTATATTGAAGCATGTGTCTAATGTCGTGAGATGCAATTGAGTATTGAGGAGTATCATTCATAGGTGTGTGTGAGAGGTCTAGGTGTGTGCCTAACAAAAAGGACAAATTTGGGAGGAAATAGTGAAAAATAAAAGACCATACAAGGGTGCAAGCTTAGGGGGTGGAGGCGCATATAAGCATGACAGACCAAAATCAATCACAAAAGTGTATTTAGAGTTGTGCACTTGAGAGATTAATAAGCTCCTATACAAGGAAAATCAATATCCATTTAGAGGTGTGTAAGATACGGGTAGGTGTGCACTTCACAAAGGTGGATGTGTTTTTCAAAATAAAAAAATAAAAATTAGATGCTTGCATATAGGTGCATAAATGAAAAAAAAAGATTGATTTTCAAAACATGTTCAGACCCATTGTCAGGTGTGCACTTCAGGGGTAGGGGCACACCTCATAAAGTAAAACTCAAATTTTAAATGCAAAGATTCAAATTCAATGTATAGGTGCATGTCTGGGATGCAAGTGTGTACCTCACAAAGAGATATTCAAATCTAGTTATTAGGTGTGCGTCTAGGGTGCAAGTTTGTACTTCAACAAAGAAACTTTTCAGATCACATCAAATTTTGGAAACCTCATTGTCAAGTGTGTGCCTAGGGGTAAGGTCACACCTCAATAAAGTAAAAATTAAATGTTCAAAAAATTCTTTATAAGGTGCATGTCTAGGGTACAGGTGCACACCTCATGAAAAATATTTTTCAAACCTAAAAAATTATGTTATCAAGTGCATGTCTAGTGATGAAATGCACACGCATACAAAGAAAATCAAAAGTGCAAGTTCAATGTTTGCTTTACAGTGAATTGGTGCATGTGTAAAGAAAAAGTGTGTGCCCATCCAAGTGTTCAAAACATTAGAGTGGATTTTTCAAAGTTTTAGATGCCTTCAAAGGGTTAACCACTAAGTTACCGGTTCGGGTTCGGGGACGGGTTCGGGTACGAGAACCCGGTACGTGGGTACGGGCAAATTTTTTAGGTTTTAAGTAATGAGTGGTGCGTGGTATATATATATATATATATATATATATATATATATATATATATTTATTATATATACAAAAAAAAAAGAGAAATATACAGAATTGTAAAACTAAATCATTTCATAGTATGATACAGTGATACTTGATCATTGATCAATGCCAAATGCTAAAGATAAATATTCACGATCATTGATTATTGATCGAGCAAGATTCATCATACATTTACCCTGGCAAACACATTCCCAGGTCTGAGATATTTACAAACTCATTGTATTACTTGTAACTGCTGTTCATTCTATTATCTGCTGTTATAAATCAATGTATTTGCTGCTACAAACAGACTGTAAGAAGTTGTAAAAGATTATAACCTTGTCTCAGATTGAGTACAGACTTTCTTCTATCTGCTGTTAATTTTCTGAGGAATAACTTCATACATCAGCTCTAAACAGAACACAGGAAGTTCTGAGCAGTTATCTATTGTGTATCATATTTGAAAGTTGGAATGGCTCAGTATTGATTCCCAGATTTGCTTCTGCATTACACAATGAATTATCACAATGGAAATCATCACTATGAAATGATCAATGATCAAGTACATACTATAATCAATGCCATTTTAGGGTTAGGGGGAAATTTTTTTTTTAAAAAAATGTTTTTTAATCATGTTTGGGCCCATTTTTTTTTGACTTGGCCCATAATGGTCTCCGGTTCACTGGTTCGTGGCTAAGATATCGGAGTCTGGTTAAGATATGCTGTTCGGTGGAAACTACAACTGCGGCACCCACGCACCCTGGATGGTATCCAGTGCTGGCACGCATCCTAAAGCGCATCTAGCACGGACCCGCATGCATTTAACCCTAACTGGTAAGCGCGTGACCAACCGGTTCGAAGCCCGTGGGTACTTAACTGCAATGCCATAGGTTAACCATGATCAAAGGAAAAGCTATAGAATCAAAGTCATCCAAAGATGACTATCCAAAAGTCTATTTTTAGTCGTCACTTTTTTCAAATAAGAGGGCATGTTCAATGGTTTGCTATTTTTAGTCAGAGCTACTTATAGCACATGCTATTTTTAGTTTTCTAGTATTTTCAGTATTTTCTATTTGTAGCCTAGAGTTAGCTATCTTAGATCATCTATCTATAGATCTCTTGCCTTGTGGGAGATATGACATCATAGTTTGTAATAAATTTGATTTACAACTTAATTGGAGGTTGTATAGTTTTAGTTTTATTAATTTTGAGGATATGAATTTAAAATAAAAATTGTATTTTATGCAATCAGTTATTCTTAGAGTAGAAGTAGCAGTTAGTTTCTTATATATTTTCACGCAATAGTTTTGTAAATAGTATAAGTAAGTGCGTGGTGGCAGTGGTCAACATAATGCCTTTGAGGCCACTGGAACATTCATGGTACATGCTATTTTTCATAATTATATCACTTCTAACCAAGCTCCAAACACTTTAAAAAATGCAGATGTCAAGACCATAGGAGCAAGTTATAACTTAACAACCGCATATAATGACTTCTCGAAAACTGTGTCCAATTTTTCAAATATAGTTTTGAATCTTTGCAGACCACCCATGCTTAAGAAAATCCAAGCCTGCAATGCAAAGATGAGGCAAAATTGAAAAAAATTAACTGTTTATAGACAAAAATGAAAAAACAGGTTTATTCACGACAGTGTTTCATAAAATTTCTGGGACATGGGGATGCAGTTTCAGGGACAAAAAAATCCCAAATTTTAGGGAGGGAGGGCTATTCAAACAACTTAAAGAAACTAAAAGCTGCTGAAACTTAAAAAAATAAAAAGTCAATACAATGTACCAGCTTTACAATGTCAATTCTCCTTCTTTTAGCTTTTTAGCATTATTTTTCTTAAAAAGTTACCTTTTTTCCAAGTTCCCGGCAGGGGTGGAAGGAGGGATGTGGAGTCAAGCTTTTGAGGATGGCAAATGTTTTCCCAAATTCTGGGGAGAGCAGAGGGCTGGTGGAGGAATGGGTATTAAAATAACTTAAACAAACTAAAAGCAGCTTAAAAGCTAAAAAGTAAATACAATGTGCGGCATTTGAAATGACAATCCTCCTTTAAGATTTTTACGAGTTTTTAGCATTTTTTTCCTTTAAAAAGTTACTTTTAATAAAATTTATATACCAAATGGAGCAACTGTTCAGTACTGAAAAAAGGGGACATCTACTCCCAAGTCTCCAAGACCCAAGCCATTGGGGACATCACATAGACCCCCAGGTACATGTCCCCATGGAATATTACTTTCTTTTGATGAACAAAATGGAGCAGCCTTCAAAAAGTGAATGTCACTCAAATCCCTAGGGAAGAACTCCCACAGAACATTGGTTCACAAAAAAATCCCAATTTATTTGGCATTGGAATACATGCCCATGAACAGTAAAAAATTGGCAATCCAATTCAGATCAAATCACCATTCATCCCATATGGCAATAAATCACTCTTTTTGTAGATCTCTGCTTCTACATTATAAACCTTATGTGTAACTTTATGTCTAAACATTTATTCTAATAAAAATGTGGCCTGCACAGAAAAGGCTGCATCACCAAAGGCAAATGTACCAACAGTGAAAACCTGGATCTCTAGTCTCAATTGTACTAGACATCCCATTCCAAGAGAGGAAGATGAAGGAAAAGTAAGAACAGCTCTGTTCATCAAACATGCTTCACAAAGGTAACACATGTTAGAATAAATTAATAAGATACTTGTAAAGAACCTAAAGATTAAGACTGCACACCTGTCTGTGACCATGTCAAGCACAGCTCCAAAAGTAGATGCTGAAAAAATGAACAAGAGATCATTCATAGCAGAAAACATCAACTACAAGGAAAAGAGATGTGTTTACACAACAGGACATTATCAAAATTAAAATGGAATATCTGCTTCAATTCCTTTATATCTCAACAATAGATAAGAGAATTATTGCTGGAGGGAGGTGACTAGCAGTGCTACTAATTGAACAACAAACAATCATTTTCCAATCAAGGAAGAATGTCTTACAGGTCAAAGATATTACCTTGGTTGAGCATGCGGGCAAAACGTCCATCCAATTCATCGCAGACAAAGCTGCATACCCAAATCAAGACAAAGATATTATCATATGATTACATTATACAAATGCAAACATTGCACTGTTCTTCAGGGATCAACATTTTAGTTTGATTAGATTCTGACTTTCAAATCTCTCTACTAAACCCATCATGAGGAAAAGAGTAGAATCCAATGCTTAATAGATTAAAATTTAATACAGTGTGAGAAGGTCAATGCTTAATAAATTGCAATTTAATAGACTGAATAAAACCAATACTTATAACAATGAGAGTTTTTGGATTCGATTGTGTTATTGTGTTAGTGTTTTTGCATCATTACAATCTAATACATTCCAAAAAAAGCCATTGCTCAAAGCATTGCAATTTAATACTGCAAACATAAATTCTTACTTACAAAATCCAGACATATTCAAATCCTCACACCCCAAAAATGGTTTGACGTGAAGTGAAATGGAACAGAAAAAATATTACAATAAAGCATAAACAACGTCACCTGAAAAAATAGAGAACAGCAAAGAGATTTTTGTTGGAGAAGCTCTCTCCAAATGCTATAATATTTGCCACTATCCTTGCATATCCTATAATGTTTAGTACACAACTAAAATCAGCATTTGAGTTTTAGAAAAAATTAGATAGATTTGGAGGAAATAATAGTATAGTATATTTACCAATAAGATTTGGAACATAGAGATAAATCGGCCATGATTTGAGATTTTTTTCTTTAAGTTTTGCCATGCCTGCAAAACAAAAACAAATGTGGCTTTCATTAACCTTCCTTCAGATTATATATGTCTTAACCTTCAAGATTGTACTGACCTGACAATTTGAAAATGTCCAAATTCACACCTGAAATATAGGCCTCATTTATTTAATTTCTTAGAGGTGGAGGGGGAGCTTAAGAATAAAGTAGATGGAAGATCTTTTAGAAGATTTTAATGCTAACATACAAAATCTGAAAAGGCATGTATGGTTTTAGTTGCCTGATAGTGAAAATATGTGTACTCCATGGTGGAGGTCACAAATCTAAATCCAAAGGGGGTAGAATTGTACACCTCTTTAAATAATGTAAGGTAAGAAAAAAAAAAATTATCTTGTGAAATTTTTGAATAAGGGAATTCTCATACACTAAATTGATGTCTTGCTTAGTGGGAACCTAAAAACTACGTTCACCTTTAAACTTCTAAATCAATGTTCAGGGCAGTGTTACCAAACTCAATGTTTACCCAACAAATCTCCCAAGTCTTGTATTAGGCATGCCTAAATAAGGCCTACAGATCAACTGCAGAGAATCAACAAGTTTCTAACAGACTCTCTAGTTTGTGCAAGTCTCACAAGTCCCACTAGATGGACTCATGGTCCAAACAATATGGTTGGTGAAAAAAACAAAACAACTAACATTTTAAACCCTCAAAAGTTAGAACCCAAAACAGGAATAACAAGAAAAAGACATAACTTACACGCAAAAGGAAGAAGACATCAAACAAAGCGAAAGGAGAAAATCACAAGCAAATCTTGAGCTCATGTTTATGTCCCATTGTATTAGAAGAGGTTGATCTACTAACAGATTAGATCATTGAGATCAAGGATCTTGTCTTTATTGAGGACTAAGCATGCATGGGTTGATCAAGTTGAGCTTGAGGAAGAGGCAGTAGCAGTGGCCAAGGTGGAGTAGAAAGCACGAGAAAATCCCTTGGATGTTGCTGACAAGTTCAGGTATCATGGGTGCAGCAACATTGAGGACTTATCTAAGATGTGAGCACAAGACCCACCATATAATTAGCGATGTTGAGCCAAGTGATATAGGCTCCCCTTTATCCTAATCCACGAGTTTTGTACACCCAAAACACTTATGATTATTTGTATATTTAAGAATCTTGTTTACTTCAGCTAAAATCCACTTTTGCACTCATTTCTCTTATGTATCCTTGTGTATGTGAGCTTGTAATTGATTAGATTTTTATGTTCTTAAAGTTGAATGAGAAGAATGCATAAACAAACATGTGCTTCCTTAACATATCTCTGTATCTCATCTTTCTTTTCAAATTGTCAAGCTTTTGTGCCAAGTTCGAGTTCAAAACTAACCTGCCAAGTATAAGTCTAGTAATTATGGTCCATAGTGAACCAAAGATGGCTCATGTGCTGAAGAAAAGGAATTATCAAAGGAAATCAAGAGTACTAAAGCACTCAATGAAAAACCAAAACAAAAAAGAAAGATATAACAAGAAGCCTAAAACAATTAAGAGGGCATCAACTTATTAACAAAAATTCATGAAAGGAGTTGTCCTAGGCTAGATGAGCCCACTGTCTTAGAAATGTTAGAATCTATAAAACAGAGA
>VDFB02089274.1:0-24864 GCA_007258455.2 Sequoia sempervirens | reverse complement strand
TTTTTATTGGAAGCATCATTTCCTTTTCCAAACGAGTTCCAGTTTGGGTGCACAATTTGTCTGGTTGAAAAGGCTGATTTCTTTGCAAGGGTGGATCTTTCTTGCCTCGTTGGAGGGTTGCACTTCAAATTGATTTTCTTTGTTGCTCGATTTCTTGTTTTTCCTGTGAATCTTTGTTGCCTACTGAAGATTTCTATTGTTTGCTTGTGATTTTCTCTTTGTTGAATGCCTTAAAGGGTAATTTCTATGTGCATTTAGGCAACGATCTTAACCATTGGTTGAGGCATTTTTTTATTAGCTTGAAGGTAGCGCATTCAAAACCGTGGCAAAAGGACTTGTTTAGAGGCTGCAAAATCTGCTCGAATAAATTTACTTGAGACTGTATCATTAACATTTGGAGGTATGCGATTTTCCATTGTTAGGGGCATTTGCATTGTTGGAGTTTGAGGCATTTTTTTCTTCAATTGAAACTACATCACTGAACTTAGGCATTTTTTAGGATCGTGAAATCATTGCCAACCATATTGAATAGCCTTCACATTACTCATTTTTGGAAATCTGCAATGGTTGATTTTTTTGTAAGGCTCGATCCTTGATTGGAGGTGCAATCCTGATCACTATGGAGACCCTGGGCACATATTTCTCCTTTTCTGTTTTGGAGGCGTGATTTCAATCCTCACAGGCAGGCATTTTCAGTGTGCTTATTTGAACGAAGGCTTCAGTTTGATTGCCATACATTTTAATCAAACTTTATATATTTATAAAGTTTGCAAATAAATATTTAGGGATTTGTTGTGCAATCGATTAGTGTGGGCCCTAGTTTTGAAGTGGTTTGAAGTTTTTTCTGGATTTTAATCCCACATTGGTTGCGAGATTAAGTTTTTGGCTCCTTAAATAGTTTTGTAGTGTCTCCTATTGTTGTGAGCAAGACTCACAGATTGTGAAGAGGTTGTCTCCTGCGTGTGGTGATTGGTCCTTAGTGATTGTGCCCTACTGAACTTGGTCTGTTGGTGGCTTGGTGAGGCTTGATTGGTTGGGCCCATTTGTTTTGCTGTCGAGGATGAACGTGGTCACATGGTGGGACCAAGTGCTTCCAAAGTGCCTCTATAGGCCTTCTTTTCATTTTTGCATATCTTTTGAAACGAAGGTCATTTTTTGCAAACCGCATATCAACGTAAAGGTATTTTTGTCACCTTTGCAGTGGTTGAGGAATTTCTCTCATATTTTGCTATGCTCTTTGGAGTTGCTTGATTCTCAGCCCTTTTTTTGCATTATTGCTTCCTGAAGTAGTTTGGGAAGGCTTCATTTGCAGTATTTGAGAGTTTTTATTTGTTGTTGAAGGTTAATGTTCTTGTATTTTTGGAAGTTTTGTTGTAGTTCATTATGGGGTTTTCATTACATCCTGATGTGATTATGTTGAAAAGGGGAAACTATAAACAATAGAGAGATGGTATCATAAAACATCTTAGATGGTTTCATTTGTTGCTGCATTTGTATATTTGAGTTCCCCTTCTTGGTACTGATAGTAAGAAATTTGCATGGAATTGCAAAAGGGATCATGTCCTAGGAGTTATTGCAATGCATACTGATGATGCCTCTTTGGATGCTATTGATCATTTTGAGTGTCCATATACTCTTTGGACTAAAATTTGGGAAATACATGGAGATCCTAATACCTCGCCATTCCCAGATAATCCTGTTTCAATTTTTTTTTACCTCCATTTTTCAGACAGGATACCCTATGATCATGCTACTATGCAGGAGTTTTAAGTGTTGGAATACTTTGAATCTTCAGATGAGGATGACAAGGGTTCTTTAGATGCTTCTTCTTCTCCATCAGGGACAATTGATGTACCTTCACCTTCAATGATTCATTGTGCAAAGTCATTGATTGAGGCTCCTATCATTCTTGTTTTGTAGGACCATTCATCTTGTGTTGATGATTCATTGAGCACGTCCAGTGATTTATCACAACTAGTATCTCATTGTCTTCCTGATTGGGATTTTTATTTGTTGGACATTGGTTCATTGTTCATGGAGTCTCACATTTCTGACTTGGAAGACACATTTGAGGGTATATCCCTCCTAGTTGATGATAGTTGTGGTACAATTGTTGTCACTCCATCTCAGTCTCTGGAGAGTGTTCAGGATCAATTTCCAGTGGTACCTTGTTTGTCACCTTCTATTGTGATTGGGAATTTTCTTAATTGGTTTGTGGCATCATTTTCCAAGGTCTTAGTGACACATGAGCAGATTTCAGAGACATCATCACACATTTTCATGCTTCTTTCTTTCAATTCCTATATGGAATGGGAAGCATACTTGCATTTGTATTTGGTTTTGTTTCTTCCGAAAGGGAGACAAGTTTGTCGACATTGGATCATGTTTTGTCTTCAGGCACTTACCATTTTTGCAAGTGATTACATATTGTGGGGGGGCTACATAGTCTCTCTCTTTCCCTCTTATGGGGGGGCCATGCATTGTATATATATACACAATGTATGTAGTCCTTGGGGGGGTGTGATTGAGTCCTCCATCCATGCATCATTTTTGTTTTCTTTTCTCTTTTGGAGAGGGGTTTTTTCGCACCGGGTTTTTCTCCTTTTCTCTATTTGTGAGGGATTGCATGGTAAATGCGTACCTAACATGGTTGTGTAGCTAGGACCCATATTGCTTTTTTGCATTTTTTCATCTTTATTCTCCTTAAGTTTTCACTTAATGGGGGGTGTTAGTGTAATTAAGTTTTTCACTTAGGGTAGATTACACTGATTAGTTTCTACTGGGTGGTTTTTCTCGTGTGGGTAGTTTTTCCACCAGACACTTTTCTCATGGCTTTAAAAACTTGTACATTGTGTAAATTAATCATCTCATATTTTCATTTTCTCTCTGGTGAAGTAGCATAGTGCTCCTCTTTATCCTGTGAAGGTATTTTTTGCAATTGATTTTCTTGGGTGCTTTGCTCTAACATGCTCCTATTAACTGGTTTATTTCAAAATTGCGAGTAAATTTTTTGCTTGTTGAACTATTTCTTTACTGCACATATTTTAGAGAAAATGAAGTATAGAAGCGAAAAATTTAATAGAAATAATATATATTTTAATTGTATAGTGTTAGCTCACACTATATTGGTTTTGAAAACTCAAACTTCTAGGCATAGTTTGGATCTAGGAAAAAAAATGTTTTAGAGTAACAATCTTGAATCCAATCCATTTTAAACTTAAGATTAAAATCTTTGTGGCTTAGAGCTCGAAGATAAAGAAAAAAGTAAGCTCAATATGCATCATCACTATTATTTATTGATTTCTATGGAGACGGAGAACTCTTTCATTGTAACAAATGAAATTAGATTAGGTAGGATAAAATTGTAAACATGTGCACGAGTTAAAAGAAGGCGATAGAGAGGAGAGGAGAATGATGAGGCAAAATATCAATAGAGAGCACATATAGAGCATTGGTAATGAGGGCTATAGTGCAACACAAATAGCAAATGCTTGTTGTCATTCTATGACATGACTTTACCATCTTCTGTCTTGAGCATTGAGTGTGGTAATTAATATCTATTTCTCTCTAAGTTGGAGATATCATCTTCTACATGGTAGGATAAACAATTTCCTATTAAACTTCCAAATTGTTTATTTATTTATTTGTTTTTTCCTATCTTTGTATCAATCACTACAAATCTCATGAATTAAAGGAAGGTGTTTCCAAAGATTCATTGACAATTTGTAAGTGTTCTATTTTTCATTTAAATGAATATATTCAAGAGACAACTCCAATTTATATGATATAGAGGTCAAACTTATATTAGCAATTGGGGTCCATGCTAGATGGTTGAACTACAAAATTTACTTGATAAGTCTCTAGAAAAATAGAGAATTTAGTTGAAATATATATCATTATAGTTCTTCCAATCTATATCTATTGACTAGTCCATGTTGAGGAATTGTTTAATGACAAGTTTATGATCAAATAAGCTAATTATGGGGTGAGGATTTACTAAAAGGTGGATAGTAATGAAAATCAAATCAAAACTAAAAAGTTTTTTTTGATTTTTTTATAAATATATCTTATGTAAAATAAATTAGGCATCCTACAATCTTCTAGGACTAAATTCTAGAACTTGATGCTCATACAATATATAGCCGATCAAATATACTTTTTATTTTAATTTAGGTTTTCATAGAAAGCATCAATTTGCACACATAATGAGGCACAATACCAATCTTAACTAAAAAAATTACTAGATAATGAGTTATAGGTTTGCTTCTAGCATGCCTTCCATTCATTTAACATGTGTAAGAGTAAATGAACAAAATAGAAAACAAGCAAATTTGGACAGTGACAACATAAATAGGATGATACAAGCCTCATGAATTACACAATCATTGTTGATGGTTAATGGAACCTAGTGAGTGCTTAAAAAATTCTAATGGGTAGGTAGCTTTCTAAGTTTTCTATGGGCATCATTGCTGATTTAAAGATGACACTTGAATCAACCAAGTGGTAGAAGCAACTAAGCTCCACTAGGAAAGGTCGTGGAAATAACCCTCCATGGAACCACTAGACTACAAAACAAAGTTTCTAGCTTATTTTAAATGTTGTAGAGGATATTATATGCATTTCAAAGATGTATTTCAAAACTATAAATTAGATAACACATTCTAACATCTATTTCTTATCGTTATTAATTTAATCTACAAAATAAAGGTAAACCTACAAGGATAATATTCTATACAAAAAAAACCTAATGCACCAAATTTTAAATATTACTTTGTTTAAGTTTTTTATCGTCATTACCGTTGCACCTCCTTTTTGGTGTAAGTGTTAGTAGTAAAGCAGTTTACCTTCTAAAATCTGTTCTAACATAAACACATATGCCTTAAAGTATCATAAAAAAACATGATTGTTTCCTTGTAAGTAGGATTTATATACTAGAAGTAGTGTAAGTGGGCTTACTTCCATGGAGGTTGCCCAATTAATTTCCTTATATAATCGAGTTTTATTTGTAATGGCCTCCACTACTATTGTGTCTAAAATTGTGTAAAGTAGAGCCCCACTTTAGATAAAAAGGTGTCACTTTCTGCATAGCTACCCTTTTTTTTAAAAATATAGCATTTATTTTGATGGTAACACCAACACATTTCTAAATGCAAGATTTACAAACACAATCAACTTTTCAAAACCAAGTTACCTTAGTAAACAAATATGAGTTACAAATTTTTAAGATGAAATTATAACGGTTTTATTAAAGGGTCTTTCTCATTTGAAAAATAGCACATAGATTAAAACAAAATGTACGAATTATCTAAATTCATCATAGCATATAGGTTTATTAAAAAGAAGATTAACTATCAATAATCTATAAGACATAAGCTAATTTTAATTTTCATATAATTTAATTTATTAAGGTTTTTGCGATAATTATGTTACAACATGTCATGTAAATGATTTTGTTACTTTTCATAACATCTCTTTCCTATTCTCTAAACTTAGAATGTTCACAAACTTTTAATGCTAATTGTTGCATTTCTTTAGTTTGTTAGAGAAGTTTCTTGCTTGCTATTATCTTCAAGAGATTTCATAATGGAACCAAGAATGTCTATAATCCCTTTCAATATCTCTATCTTTTGAGAGATTTCCTACTTGCTATTATCTTTTAGAATTTAAAGGCCAATTTTTCATAATTAGAATGTTTTCACATACTATTACCTACCTTTTAACCATATTTTTTCTTGTAATCCCACAGATAAATTCATTCCAATTAATATGTAAAGAATGGAAAAACATTTAGATTTTCGATGAAATAGATACAAATTTCCAAAAAAATAAAATAAAAATCTATGCTTTTGAGTGCGGATGGAATCCAAAAATTGAGAGAAAAATTGCATAATCTTACCCAAGCAGGTAGAACGTGAAAGTTTTCAATTAGGGGATTAAATTCTGGAAACAAACACTTTGCAAATAGCGTAAGATTTCTCTAAGGCCAAGTGCCCTTTTCTAGAACCACATCTACAGCTATTTAAGAAGCAACAAACGTTATGAAAAAAATTTTAGCATATGGAAGAATCTTCACTTTTCTGGATATTAGATGATGTCGTGCACTCTTTACCCATTCAATTAGTGCTTGTAAACTAGGCCATAAATTCTTAAACTTGCAGATGATGCTAAGAAATGTTGCTTTCAATTTTGCCTTTACATTAAGCCTTACCGTCGAGATCTTCTCCGCTAGTTTTGTTGTATTTCTCGAGGAACCATTGCAGACTAGCACTAAATTGTCAGTCACCCTACCAAATCTAGCGCTAGTGATTGTTGTATAGGATCGACATAGAAGACGACTCATGAGCCTTCTTGTCGCCTTCTAGTGCATACCCATCTGTTTTTGCTTCTTCATACCTTTTGCCATGAGTGCTAGGGTAACAAGGCTCTACACCCCTATAGCTTGCGCTCGAGAATCCATTAGGGTCATTCAGCAGCGCTCCCATAGCCCTTCCCATTTCCTATGCTCTTCAAACGTTGAACTATGAGGATGAAGTCTTGCAATATTTGTCCATAAATTAAATTATATTTTGTAACATTAAATTTTGAACAATATTGTGTAAAAAGATGAATAATACGTTTTACTAGATATATACAATCATCGGTAATATCTAATGAGTCTTTTGATAAATACATATGGTTGTTGACTTTAATCATTTGATTTCTAATGATTTAAACTTGTGCAACTTCAGGATTGTTGATTTAACAATTTATGCAAATAGTATGCCTCGATCTTATGATACAAGGAAACTTAGATTAAGTTAATTATAGATGACATTCTTGATTTGTATATATATTTCTTAAATATTTTATATGGTATCCTCTTCCCTCTAAGTCACGTGAAAGGATTTCATTAGACACAAATTGTTGATTTAGGTCATATTTTTCATGATCAAACAAAGTTATCATGACATGGAAATTTACAATAATGTAGCTCTTGGACTAAGCATTGTAAAAAATATAAATTTTAATTATTTATTTTGTTTTTTAATCAAACTTGGTTTATTAGAAAAAATCGAAGACATCTATTTGACACAAGATGAAAAATGACAAATAATGGTTTTTTGTTAAAAATAAGAGTGCTTTTCATTTCAATGTTTTTCTTTCAACCAACAATATTTAACTAATTTGGGTTATACAATAAGAGTAGTGTCAAAAGTCACAAAAAATATTTACCATAGATGTTGGTTTTAATAATCTATGTTTATGCCAAGATTTGTATAGTGTGATGGTTAAGTTGTGGTGTTGTTCTTGTCATCAAAGGTTCAAACCCCATGATTGGGATGTTATTGTTGAATGTTTATATTGTGGATGTGGTCCCCTATTTATGACCTCGTTGGTTCATAGCTCTGGGTCAAAAGTGTTCACCCTTCTAAAAAAAATCTTTGTTTACAAAATTATGAAGAGATTTTACATCTCACTATACTTATATGTTACACAAAAATATCACTTACTAAAAATACTACAAATTATAAGAAACACTTATTAAAAAATATTTAAAATATTGTATATATTTTAAAATTGGAAGTAAAATTTATGTAGAAAAATCACAAATCATTAGTTAATATTATCTACAAATTATTTATGATTTCCTTGCCATATTTAAGAGAAAATTATTTAAAACATTGCTTCTCGTTGTTCACTTTAAAGTGAGACATGCCTTATGTTGTTATCTAGTGAATTCTTTTTAAGTTTGACGTACATTCCATTGGCAAGAACACTTAAATAAATTTTATATAAGTCTCTTTATAGACAATATAATAAAAAAATACCTTTGTAGTACATTGTGACCTATCATTAAAATGGAAACATTTTAATTTCAAAAAAGAGTTAGGGTTATCTCTTTATAAACAAACGAGGTTAGATAAATCCACTAAAGCTCTTCCATTAAGTACATTTCAATAATACTTTTGTTGCTTGATAAATTTTAAGAATAAACTTAAAGTTAATAATCTCAACAAGGCTAACTATTAAACTAGATAAATAACATTTCAAATATAGATTTAAGCATAATATTCTATGAGTTTATAGCTTCCTTATGAAAGTACCCATATTTTTGATGTCATCCATATGCAATATATAATTAATTTTACAATATAGTTAGTAAGTAATATCCACACAAGAGATTAAATGAAATCCAATATAGTTATTAAGTAATATCCACACGAGATTAAATGAATTGGATTTCATGACTAAATATTGTATTGTTAGTTTGTAGAAAATAATCATCTTAATTTGAAACATATTGGTGAAAGAAATTGAAAACAATAATTGACTTTCTAATCTAAAATGATATGATAATCAAGAAGCCACATAAAATAACCAAAAAATACACAATCTTCATATTTTACAATTTGGTATTAGAATTTCATAGGTTAGTTATCATGGGCTTGTGAGCAATTCTCAAAAATCACCTCTCAACCAATGAAGTGAATTAGGTTTGATTCTTCAAACCTATGAAAAGATAAAAGAACATACAAGATAATAGGAAATAATAATTTAACCAAATATGACTGAAAATTGAATTGGGGAATCCAAATTTAGAGGATGGTTTTATAAATGATTTGTTGAAGTTGGGTGATCCCACAATAGTGGTTTACAATTTTTGGCCAAAATGGACATTGGAATAATTTTTTTTAACTAAATCTTCACTTTTGGGCACCTATAGTGACTAAACCGTGAGGAATTTGAAAATGATGGAAACTAGAGTTTCGTGAGATTTTGTCTGTAGATTCTAAACATTTTTTCAAAATTTTTGGAATCACAACTTCTTTTCCATCTCAAAAAGTAGTTTTTAGAAAACAACATTTTAAAAAGTGACGCTCATCGATAGCGATAAATTTTTTCCATGAAGGATAAAATTCTAATTTTCAAATTACATTTGTAATGTCGATATCTAATGCTTCCACTTGGTTAGATAGTTTTTATTGAATATTTTTTCTTTAATCAAATTTTAAAGTCAAACCAATTACAATTCGTACATAGCGGACCGATAACGATTTTAATTTTTTGTATGTATCAAAATCCTATTTTTATTTTTTTGTTGGATCAATGACTTCAATATCTAGTGCACTCTATATTTTCAATTTTTTGATAATCCTATTTTCCACGTGCAAAATAGAGAGCTTGATTTTCGGTGAAAAACCTATGTTTAATAAAATTAAGAAAACAAATACATAATAAAACCAAAACATATTAAAATTATATTCGTTGGATAGCTCGTTCCGAGGACTAGTTGATTTTAGTTGGGTTTGTGAAGTCTGTCATTTTCATTTTCAACCCGAGCTCTGAAGTGCAAAAATTTAGATTTTTTTGTGTTTGAGGAGAATGAGGGATAAGGGGGTTTCGAATGAACCCCTAGGGGTTCGAGCGAACCACCTTTTAATTTGCATTTCCTTTGGTATTATGGGCGGGAAATGGGGGGAAAGCATTTAAGTGGGTTCGCTCGAACCTGCAGGTTCGTTCAAACCCCTAAAACCAAATTGTTTGTCATGGGCTCGTTTTTTGTGAGTTTTCTGTCCTACATCAAATTGTAAACCACTAGTGTGGCTTCACCCAGCTCATCTAATGTTCTAGCACTAAATACAATCTCATTTTATTACCAAAATAATGAATAAACAAAATTTTATTAAAAGAACAATAATAGATCTACATGGGTTGCGTTAATGGCCAACAACATACGTTTAAGTCATGCAACACTATTAGACATATAACATTTTTTGCATGATAAAGACTAATAGGTGTAGCATGGAGTAAGATACATGAGAACATTACATAACTTCATTATATTTTAGTAACTTGAACTCTAAACATGACTATTTGCATCGCTTGCGGATGGACTTCCATGAACTATGTATAGGTGCATATGGAAGGAAAGACACAACAATCGATTATGAATTCATATTTTTTTTCAAAAGAGAAAACTTTGATTAGAGTTTCATCTTGACATTTGATAGTATACGAATATATAATATATAAAATTTTAAATGCATCAAGGTTATTGCATGTAATGCCACTTTATGACATGAGTCCCAACAACCATATGCATTTTGAGATTCCAAGTAGCAGTTTAATATTTTTAAGTTTGTACAAATGGTAACCCAAGTTGTAAAAGGACATTTTTTTGACAAGGAGTTTTTTTTTAATTGTGATTCTTTTCTCAAAAACTATATGCATTATGAAACAACATAAAACATAATTAGTGGGGATTTCTAATGTAGATAGTATCTTTTAGTTCATGTAAGTGAAGTTTGTTAGTTTCCAAAACTGCTCGTCCATAAGCCTAGAACATAGTTTTAGCCTTAGGGCAAGGGATTTTCCATCAATAATGCAAAAAGGGGGTTCATCAACATATTGTAGTTGGGTAAAGGCTAACAACAAGAGTTGATGGTCTACCTTGTACTTTAGGCTTCGCTTAAAACTTGATGGAATATTTTTAGAGTTGTCCTTAATAGGCTTGTACATCAAATAAAATGTAGCATTACAACAACAATCAACAACTATACCCATTGTACACTTGACCCCAATAATTCTTGCATGTCAAAGACAAGATAGTTGCATATAATGTCTTATATAGTTGATAACACTTTGCACATGAATCTATAGATACCATCAATATTACAATACCTTTAGATGATTTGATTTAATGTTTCTTGAACAATGACAAGTTGCATGCATATTGGGCATGATTATCTTAAGATTTAATAATTGATGTTTGCTTCGGATTTGACCCTAACTAATAACTCTAAATCATATAACAATATACATTATGTAGAATATACTTTTGCTCTACTCATACAACTAACAAGATGGAGGGTGTTTTAATGGAAGTTGATTGGTTCATTACCAATGTGGACCAATGCCTACTCCATTAGGTAGGAGAATAATTAATAACAAAGACGCAAGACATGCTATTAAGTAAAACATCAATAAAACTATATTTTTATATATATGATAATAAAATATTACATTCCATGCAATGGGACATAATAATCCATCCCAGAAGTACAATAAACCATATGCAATAGAAGTAAGACCATTAGAAATCATTTGTAATGCATTAGACATTGCCACAGTTACATGTAACCCTAATTACAATAACACTAGAAAATGTGCTGCGAGAAAATGCACAATTATGAGGCTTGCAAATCTAGGCATTGACATGTCTTGTATGTTCCATAGACATGCTTGCATCCCATTTCCACCTCCATGGATTCAACATCTTCTCAAAGTCCCCATGTGTAGGTGGACACCTAAAATGAAAGAATATGATTACCAACTCTTCATTCATTCAAAAAGTTGGTCTCTATGCTAGTTTTCAATGCATGAAAGGTTTGCAAACGAATTCTAGGGCATAAAAAACTAAAGCTTAGAGCTACAAATGAAAGAATGTCATTTGGTGAAGAGTCAGAAAGGTTTACAAATGCTGATCTTCATGTTTTGGTATGTCTTCATAGAAGTTTGCAATGATTCAAGGGAATGTATAGTCATACTTGTGCATTTTCTCTTACCATATTTGCTAGTGTGATTGTAATGGGGGTTAGATGTAAAAGTGACAAATTCTAATACATTACAAATGATTTATAGTGGTCTTTCTTCAATTGCATATGTGTTCTTGTAGTTCTAAGAAAAATTATTAAGTATGTCCATCACATGGAATGTAATATCCAATTATGATGTAAATGAAAATCTAGTTTTGTTTATACTTTACTTGATGCCAAGCCTTTCCTCTTTGTTGTTTATGATTATTGCCTAATGGATTAGGCATCGGTTCACATTGGTGATGTATCAATCATTTTCCATCAAAATAGCCTCTAGCCTATTAGTTGTAGGAGTAGAGTAGAATCGGATTAAAGAATACATATTCTATGATTCAATGGTATTAACTAGGGAAAAATCCAAAATGAACCTAAATTGTTAAATCTTCAAAGAATCATGTCTAGTATGTTTGCACCTTGCCACTATTTCAGGAACCTTAAGCGAAATCATCTAAAGGGATAACAATGCAATTGGTATCCATTGGTGCATGTGGAATATGTTATTAACGATATAAGAGGTTATATACAACTAGTTTGGCTTTGACCTAGTGATAATAATTGGGGTCAAGTGGGCATTGAGTGCTCTTGTTGATTGATTGTTGTAATGTTACATTTTATTTGATGTATAGGTATATTAAGGTGTAGAGGGGAACTAATCACACCAAGGCTCCAAGTGACGGAGAATCGAGTGCAGAAGGCTACCCTAATCTTCCTTAACCACACGTGTTTTATGCAAGGGATAGAGAATGAAGAGTACACTCAGTGCTTCTATTACTCTACTAACATAAAAGTTTTGGTGGGGCTATGCGAGCAGGTTTCTGGAATCCAAATTGTGCCTTAGATAACTCTCTACTAGAGGACAACAACGTAGATCGGGGATGCCAACGTGACGTGTTGGCATCTCATAGGTGCAGTGCTAGCGTCCATACAGAAAGAAAGTGTAAAAGCACAATGAAAATAACAGAATATCTACTAATAGCTTAGGTGTTGGGGTTTAAAATGACGACTAGAATGATAAATAACAAAATGATAAAAAGATGTTATAGAAATGACAAGAGTAAGAAAGGAGAGAATGCAACTCATTAAGAGTCCAGCTCACCAACAATCTCCACACGAATGAGTAGCCACACACAACCAAGAAGGGAAAAATGTTGGGGCTATTTTAGGGCTTGCCACAAGATATCACCTTATGGCAGGGAAATGTAGCTCAATTTAATGAGTCTTCCACTTACTTAATGGGATGGTTAAGAGATTATCTTTGGTTAAATTCTTCACAACTAATTAATGGATACAATCCTTTTGGTATGAACAGTTTATCTGTCTGGGCGTGGATGTTCTTATTTGGGCATCTTGTTTGGGCTACTGGATTTATGTTTCTTATTTCTTGGCGTGGATATTGGCAAGAACTGATTGAAACTCTTGCATGGGCTCATGAACGCACACCTTTGGCTAATTTAGTTCGATGGAGGGATAAACCGGTAGCTCTTTCCATTGTTCAAGCACGATTAGTTGGATTAGCTCACTTTTCTGTAGGCTATATATTCACCTATGCAGCTTTCTTAATCGCCTCTACATCAGGCAAATTCGGTTAATTTTCATTTTAGAGGCTATTTAGATTTTCAATCTAATCTCTATGCATAAAAAGAAGGAGTCATCCACGTAATACTTCTCCATCTCAAATTTGATCTATATTTTTATATAAACTGGCTGAATCATTATGGCAAGAAAAAGTCTCATTCAAAGAGAGAAAAAAAAACAAAGATTGGAAAGGAAATATAATTTGCTTCGCCAATCTTTGAAAAAAGAGATGAGTGAAGTCTCATCACTGGATGAAAAATTGGAAATTTATAGAAAATTACAATCTCCACCGCGTAATAGTGCACCTACACGTCTTCGTCGACGTTGTTTGAAGACTGGAAGACCTAGAGCCAATTATAGAGACTTTGAATTATCCTAACCCCCGTTTTGGTGTTTCCACCTCCATGGACAACTAGGTAGATAGAGAGATAGAAAAATGATAAAGAAAGTATGTTAGAAAGGAAATTACCTAATGCTACGATAGACACTATGCTATTCAAATCCAACAAAATGTTAGTAAGAAAGCAATATCACCCTTGACCAAAGGCACTCAAGGCCAATGAGAGAGGAATGCAAGACAACAACTATAGTAGAGTCAATGTGGCCAACAAGAATGTCGAAAGCAGTCTCACAAGACATTGAGTTGCAACTTCTTTGGTAGATGTGAAGAATGCTATGATGTTGGAATTGTGAAGCCAATAGTGTAGCAAGTAGCTTGAAGTTGCAAGAGTATGGAGCAAAATGTGAAGCTAGATTGAATGAATGTGTAGAGGATGTGAAGAAGATGGAATGAAGATGAAAAATAGCCATTTCAAGATGAATTGGGAGGGAAAGAGTTGTTTGGTCGGCAGGAAGGCGTAGAAGCGTTACACTTCAGCCCCAATGGCAAACATAATGCCTTTGCAGATTCTAGAGGCAAGAATCTTGTTAGGATGGCAAACGCGGTCAAACGTCGTGTGTTGTGCATGGGTCCCCGATAGAGATTCCTCCACTGACACTAAAACAAGTGCCAAGTGGATGGAGTTAGGAATGAGGATGTGGACTTAAATGGTCACATTTAATTTTTCTAAAGTGAAGGGTGTAAAAGGGGAATTTGGAAGAGGGGTGCAAATTCACTCCTATACATTTTCCCCCACTTTAGCGAACATGAGTGCTAATGAGTGTTCAGTAAAGTAGATCGAAAGAGTTTAGAAATTTATACTTGAACCATCAAGGAAGCTTACCACAATTTGGCGAGCTCGAAAGCACAAGGCAAACAAATGGCTCTAAAGGTACTCTCTCGTGAGGAGGATTGAACAAGGTGCATCAAAGGCCTGCGTACCATGGACAAATCACGTAGGATGCAAGTGCTTTAAAGGTTCTTGGACCTGCAAAGAAGGTGCCGCTAGGTACTCTTTCCTAAAGGAAGCCCAATGTGAGGGGTACTCCACAGAGTCAGATTGAAAAGCAACTTCACAGGTACAACTACAAAGCAACATGTTAATTTGCAGAAAAAACATGTTAGATATCAAAAAACAGCCACACAGGTAGACAATCAATCAAATAGTCACGTAGACAATAAAAAATAGAAGGGAGAGCTTTCAAAGGGGTCCCTTGGGAACCCTTCAAAATAAAATTGGTCCACTCAAGGGACACGCTGTTTGAAAGAGATAAGAGTAATTTCGGCAAATCAAATCAACATCAAGGAATCCTTTTGAAAGATTTCACTTCATCAAGGAATTCGAAAGGAAGAATGCCCCCTCGCAAGGGGAAAGTTAGAACCTTGCTCGTAGGAGAAGGTACTCCCTCAGAGGAAAGTTTTTTCAAATTCTTTCTTTACGAACCCATGATGAAGGAAAGGTATTTCGCTAGGGTTCCTTGTTGAAAAATGTGATTTTTGACAAATATTTTGAAAAATGGGATTTTTAGGAAGAAATTCATTGGCCACTCTTAGGATGGTGTGCGTCAAACACAAAGGCAAGTGACATCCTAAGGAGAAAAAAGTGAGATGTAATTGTTGTAATGTTGTCGCACACACGAGGGACAACACATGAGGACCACAACATCACAAAACAAACAAGTGAGAAAGATGTAAGGAGAGAGAATAGCATAACAAGCAAGAGACAAGGGTGATCTAATATTTTGGGGTTAGAACTGCTCATAAATATAGATAAATAGATATAATAGTATATAAATGAACTCACATCAACCCCTTATTATATCAGACTGTGTGAAGAAGGTACGTGAAGACAATACAATTTTTTTTGGGTCGGCATGGAAGGGAAGCCTAAATGCCCCCAACACTTTGCATTGTCCCGAATTGTCGAAAATCAATACACAACAAAGGAAGAATGATGTGACAAATTGAGGAATTTTTATGACACAAGAAACACTCATGTATCCAAGCACCTACAAGGGTGACAAGGGTCATCCAAGAACACAATGCAAGCATGAGGGAACACAATACAACACACAATCTAATCTACAGATAAAGAAGAGGCGCCCCCTAGTCCTCATCAACCAAGATGTCGTCGTTCTCCTAGTCTAGATCATCATAAGGGGAGGGCATACATGCCTGCAAGGACAACATATTGAGGAGGGAACCCTCCGACCTTCTTGCAACAAGAGCCAAGGAAGAAGGCCCCTCAAGGTCTTCTTCGCTTAGTTCTTGTGGGGTGAATGTCAGGGATTTTGCAAAGATCCTTGATAGGGTTGGGACCTCATCCATAGAATTAAACATGCACTTCACAGGAGTGCCATGTGTTAACTCAATAGGTGAGGGAGGCGACGCTCGAGATCCACTGCTAGGCTCACCAAATGACTCAAGAGTAGTGATGAACTCCAGGGACGTCGGGGCTTCCTCCGTGACTAAGACAACAAAAGCCAACACAAAGCCACCTTCTGAAGAAGGCGAGCCCTTCTTTTGACCCCCATTACTATCAGGGTCGTCCTCCATTTTCTGCTTAATTGGAGGATGTGAGATCCCCATGGACGAAGCAGAAGGCGCAGAGGAAGAGGAGAAAACCGTGATAGACACTAACGAGGTATTCAACATGTCCACGAGTTTCGAGAATGGCGAGATGTTCGAAAGGGACATCAAAAGGGGTGACTCAATTGAAGGAGCAATAAACACCTGCATCCTTTTTGGGTGAGGGTTCTTAACGCTTACCGTGGGAGTCAGAAGCAAGACTGAAGTAGACAGGACAAAAGAAGACACAACAGAAGTTGCCGAAGTAGGAGCTGTTGATTCATCTTCCTTCTTCTACAAGGCAGCTTGCTCAGCGGCCATAGCCTTTCTTTGACGCTTGTGTTCACGTGTAAGGTGGTTTCTACGAATTTGGGAGCTAGAGACCGTAGGCTGAGAAGGGATGAAAGATTGTTGTTCGACCATCAGAGTATCCATCATAGCTATTTCCGGCGGAGGGTGGGACTCTTGGACGGGAACAAGAGGGAGAGATGGAGAGGATGTCAGAATGACAATGGGGGGAGTAGGCTGCAACGCCTCAACGACGAGCCTCTTCCCATTCGTTGCTTGAGAGGCAAGAGTAGTAAGAGGCTGCAGAGGTCGAGACATAAAGGACTCTCCACGGGGACCCTTCCCTTACCATACACAATTAGCCGAGGCACTGTGGCTAAGACGGGAAGGTCAGAGACTCGACACTTGGCCTTTCGCCAAGTGGGCACCATCAGACTTGTTATGCGAACGCTAGGAGTAGTAACCTAAAGTTCCTCTTTAGGGTGGTAGGTAGAGGTGGGGCCTTGAGCATGGGAAAGCTTCCCCTTCCCCTTTTGAGAGGAAGAGGCAGTTGTTGCTGCGCTACCATGTGATTCACTTTCGGTTGTCCTTTGCCTCCGATTTTGTACTTTACGTAATTTTGATAAAGTGGGTCCATTCTAGGAGGAAGTAGACCAACCAAGGTGGGCCAAAACTGATCCAAGGAATAGCCCACACGAGACACCAATGGCTGTTACCCAGTGCCGTGCACGACGTGCATCACGCCTTCGTGAGAGAACTTCAAACATTTGTGAATAACCGAAGTGAGTCTATTCATGGAAGCTAGCCACGAGATGCCCAACTTCACCCTGAACAGATTGGATTTTGGAATGATATGAAAAGTTGTATCCATAGCCCTAGGTCCTACTAGGATGGAAAGAGTTATAGAGCCATACGACACGAGAGAGACCATTGTGCGTACGCATAATGGATTTATTTTTCTCATATTCCTCCATGTGTAATGAATTTAGCCACAATGTCTCCTCCGTAATTAGATTCACTTAACTTGTGGGGTCGACTAGGACTCTTATCACAATGTTTCCATTGAGGCGAGCATGAATGTGTAGGGGAGAGGGCTTGTTATTCAAAGGCAAGTGCTACGAGGTGAAAATCACATCTGGCTAGCTCTTCGTAAGCTATGGGGGAGGAGTAGGAGTGAATGAGATGACATTATCATGTATTGAGGCCTTGGGGGAAGCATAAAAAGGATCAGTAATCAAGTTCACAGAGTGAGACATAAACAGAGCTGTATAAATCTGTAACTCGCTATGTTCCTTCGCCATTGACTTATTTGTGTTTTACTTCTTCCCATCGAGATAGATGGTACCATCATCGATGAAGTCTTGTATTTCATGACGTAGGTGCATGCAACACTCAGTATCATGCCCGTGAACATGGTGGTACTGGCAAAATGTGTTTCCATCATGTACCAATCAGGATAAGGCTCCTGCAATGGTCGAGGATTTTCTAGTGTTATAATTTTATCCTTCAATAAATTTTGCATAATAGAAGAATAAGATTTAGATAATTTTGTAATCTTTTTGTTGGGCCTGAGGTCGTGATCATTAGTTGTGACAACTACATTTGCAACATACTTTCCTTTTCTTGAAATGGACACTATAGATTTTCCTTCAGAACGAGAGCATGAGGACCCCCAAATTGAACCATTATTTGTTGATACTACCGCAACGTAGCACACAAATGTGCAAAAGAATGATATTTCATTAAGGAAAATTTCTCTTGCCAGGCTCATTGCAGGTTGCTTATGAATACCTTCTACATGTCTGAGTCAGGTAGCAGGTATGAGATTTGTGAAAAGAGTGCTTGGTATCGCACAATGAAATTAGTTATCTTCTCATGTTCTCCTTGCTTACATCGAACGAGATCTAAAAAGGTCATCTTTGGACTGATGTTAGCTTGTAATTGTCAAAGAAACTGGTTGACAAGTTGGTCAAATGAGAATATAAAATTGTTAGGCAAGGAACAATACCACTCAAGTGTTGTATCGTTGAGAGATTGAGGGAAAAGCTTTTCCATTAGAGCATCATGGTGAAAGAAATTTGTACACATGGTGTTAAAAGCTGATACATGCGTGTGCGGATCTCCCTTACCACCATACTTTTCAAACTTAGGAATCTCCATTCCCTAAGGGAAAGGATTGCTCAAAATTGTCACCGACAACAGAATATGTCAGGAGAAGGGCTAAAAGATAGGTTGGGTAAAGGCTTGAGATAGGATCATCAATTGGTTTTGCATTTCACCCATATTCTGAAGGAGAGCATTCAAAATAGGCTCTAAAGATGACAAAGTTCTAGTGGAACCTCCCCTAGAACCACCACCACCGAATTCACCTATGGAGCCACTGTCGTGACTAGCCCTATGACCATCGTCGGAGCTACCATCTGAACCACCAACGTGGCCTCTGTCGGAGCCAGCACCATGGCCTCCGTGAGAGCCACTGACGCTAGTGCTTCCACTGCTACCAAAACCACCACCACTCATTCCACCAGAGCGCCCACGACCAGGGGCATTAGGGGGGGTGAAGTTGAAACTGAGGGGTATTCTACTCGCCTTGATTGTGAGGGGTTTTTGAGGAGAGGGAATGTTGATTGAGGGGTCCGTTTCGCCCATGCATACAAACATGGTAGGCATTGAGCAACTTTCCTCAGGTAGTACCCGATTTGGTGTCATACAAAGGGATATATGATTCGCTTAGATCGATGAGGCCGCGTAAGGATTGGACGCTCGTTCGATCCTTTCCTAACATGTATCTCACCTTGCTAACAAGCCTAGCAGCTCTTTTCATATTCGATGCTTTCTCCAAATGATTCACGAGGTCTAATAGCCTCCTTTCTAATGGAAAAGGGTTCTCCGTGGTAATATGTACAGCGTCATCCTCATCCACAAATGAGGCTGTAGGGGATATTGGAGGAGTGGGTACATGAGTGGTCTCATTAATGAAACCCATCTCGTCTGTCGAAACCTTCTCTTGAGAAAAACAATCGACAGTGAAGCTTGTGGTAAAACCAATAGTAAAACTGGAAGTGACCTTCGTATTTTCCATTTGTAGGTGTTACACTTCTCCTAACAACGTACCCAAAGGTCGTAGATCAGGTTGTGATGCTCATAAAACCTCGCAACACCCAAGTCTACAACGGTCATCGAGTGCGAGGGAAAAAGTCTCAACACAAAGAAACAAATAGATGCTTTTCATGTCGGGTTCACCAACATGTAGAGGGGGGCAAACCACACCAAGGCTCCAGGTTATGGAGAGCCGAGAGTGGAAGGTTTCCCTAATCTACCTAAATCGCACAAATGTTTTATGCAAGGGATAGAGAATGAAGAGCACTCTCAGTGCTTCTTTCACTCTACTAACCCAAATTTTTTGGTCGGGCTAAGCAAGCATGTTTCTGGAATCCAAACTGTACATCAGAGAACTCTCTGCCAGAAGACATCACAAATTAGGGACGACAACGCGGTGCATTGGTGTCTCACAGGTGGGTTGTCATCCGTACAGACAAAAAGTGCAAAAGGACAATGAAAATAACATAATGTCTACTAAGAACTTAGGTGTTGGGGTTTAAAATGATGACTGGAATGATAAATAACAAAATGATTAAAATGATAGAAAGATGATATAGAAATGGAAATATTAATAAAGGATAGAATGCAACTCATGTAGAGTCTAGTTCGCCAACAAGCTCCACACGAACGAGTACCTACACACAGGAAAGAAGGGAAAAATGTTGGGGCTGTTTAGGGGCTTCCCATAGTCAAACCCTCGTTTTGGTGTTTCCACCTCCATGGACAACCAGATAGATAGAGAAATAGAAAAATGATAAAGAAAGTTTGATGGAAAGGAAATTATCAAATGCTGCGAGAGACACTATGCTACTCAAATCTAACAACAAAATAGTAGTAAGAAAGCAATACCACCCTTGACTAAAGGCACTCAAGGCCAATGAGAGAGGAATGCAAGATAACAACTATGGTAGAGTTGACGTGGCCACAACAACGCTGAAACAAGTCTTGCAAGACACCAATTTGCAACTTTTGTGGTAGATGTGAAGAATGTTGTGATGTTGGAATCGTGAAGCCAATAGTGTAGCAAGTAGCTTGAAGTTGCAAGAGTATAGAGCAAAATGTGAAGCTAGATCGAATGGATGTGTAGAGGATGTGAAGAAGATGAAAAATAGCCATTTCAAGATGAATTGGGAGGGAAAGAGCCGTTCAAAAGTCGACAGGAAGGCGCAAAAGCGTTACACTTCGGTCCCAATGGCGAATATAATGCCTTTACAGATTCCAGAGGAAAGAATCTATTTAGGATTACAAGACACCACGTAGACGTCCATGTGCCATGGGTATGACCCCGACAGAGATTCCTCCATCGACACTAAAAGAAAGTACCAAGTAGATGGAGTTCAAAATGAGTACGTGGAATTAAATGGTTAGATTTGATTTTTCTAAAGTGAAGGGTGTAAAAGTGGTATTTGCAAGAGTGGTGCAAATTCGCTCCTATAAACAAGGTTACCTCTTGGAATATCCATCCTTGATTTAAGTTGAACACAAAGTGCAATACACACCAACCACTCTTGTTTTCAACATTTAACCATCCATAATATGTTGATGAACCTCCTTTTTTCATTTTTGATGACAAATACTTGGTCTTGAGGCTAAAACTACGGTCTAGGATCATGGAGGAGTGCTTTTGGGAACAAATTGAGTTAACTTAAAATACAATTGTTTATAATATCACATGAATTTGTTGCATTTTTATCTCAACTAAATATCCAATTCTCCCTTTATTTAGTACAAGAAAAAATAAAAGAAATTGTGACATTGAGCTTTGTCTTGTGAATGATCACATGAAGAGAAATTACATCCATTGATGCTTCAAATGGTGGACAAATTTCTTACCAAAACTCGTCCACCAAATCAATCGTGTTGCTACAAGTCTGTACAATTCGAGTATAATGCAAGGGGATGTGTACAACATTTGTCGTAATTCATTTCACGTTGTACTTTTGTCATTGGGAGTTGTGGCCATGACCATGAGTACCCTCAACATTATGCCTGAAACAATCAAGTAGGTAAGCAACATCATTTTAGTTTTTAAACATACATATATAAACCTTTTATTGTTCATTCAATTTTATATGACTCATATTTTTAGAATTTTATAAATAATAGCCTTTGTACTAAGGGATCTAAATGTATTTTGACTACTTTTATCCATATACATTTATAAAATAAATTACATCCTTTAGAACAAGGGAAAAATTAAGTTGGGTCTCAAAGGAATTGGAGACCTAAATTATGCATATTGAGGAAATAAAATAGCTCTAGAAGTTATAATTAGTTATCATACAAGATAATACTTGTCATCTATCAAAGATTTGAGTAGAATTTATTTCTATCTCAAATTACAAAGTATGCGAATGTAGGTGACAATAACATGACAATATAGTAAATAAAACATGCAATATGAGACATGTAGGATAATTTTTCCATAAACAAAAACCTCCCACATATGGAAGAATGAAAAGTTAAAAGAATAGAGAAAAATTAATTCTATGATGATAAATTGTTAAAAATATTAATCATAATTTGAAATTAAAAAATGTGAAAATATAGGTTAAAGTCAAAGCCATAATAAATATTGCACTAGTGCATTGCCAAAGCATAAAAATAGTCCCAATTAATTTTTTTATCTATTGCAATAAATTAGTTAGGTAATATGGGATGTTTGTAGCAATACCTTCCTTAAGTGCAAGTTACATAGCATGAAAAATTGCAAAGATGCAAGAATGGGTCCGAAGTACAAGGCCATGTTAGGTACCCATTTACAGAAAAATATCTTACATGTGGGGTAAAGTAGAAAAACCCATAAAAAACTACTCTCCAAAAGAGAAAATATGTAGACAAAGTTGTATAAGTGGCAATAGGAAGTAGGTTTCAACATGACCCCCCAAGGACTAGTTCTCTCACCAATGTAGAATCAATGTTCCCATTATAGGAAATAAAGACAGAGATTATGTAGTGCCCACACCATGTATAATCTCTTGTAGTGACGGTGGATACTTGAAAAGGATGGTGATGAAGATACATGAACACCAAAGAACATTCCTCTCCCTTGGGAAGAAACAAAACCATTTAGAGATGCAAGATGTCTTTTTATGAACGAAAAATATAAGATGTATGATGCCGTCTCGTAACTTTGCTGAAGTGTCACCATGTTGATATGAAAGCATGCCATAATCAAATAAAGTACATGTATAATGAATGAAGGGGCAAGCCAAGACTTTATGGAGAGAAAATAAGATCAAGATCTAAAGATGACGATGGTGTAATAATTATGATGGGGTTTCTTTGAAAGAGGAAATGGATGCCCTCAAGTGATTTTGTGAAATCTGCAAGATGAAAATAATAATAAAAAATTGTAATATATGTCAAGTAGTCAACCCAATATACCAAATTTGGAAGGCTATGATGTACCTGATGTAAAGAATTGTTTGAAGTATCAAGTGATGGAGATGCAATCTCAATTTATGCCATTTGACTATATTGTACATGCGATTATAATGTGTCAACACAAGCTATTTGAATATGAATACTTTGTTAATGCTAAAACACAAGAATCCTTGGCCTTAGGATAGTGACTTGAAGATAAAGAAAACACATCTAGAAATTTGGATTAGGAGTTAAAGAAGCCAAATAGTCATTAGATGTCTTTCTAGGAGGAGAAGGAGCATCAAGGGAATCCTTAATGTTATTAAAACAATCAAGACTTGTCAAATAATCAAGTTTGTTTTTTGTATCATAGTTATATGTTAGGTTATGACAACCAAAAAGGCATAAGGTTTTCCATAACTTGATCATCTACGATTGGTGAGTGATGCGTCCCTCCAAAGATTTTCCAAATTCCAGTCCAAAAATTGTGTGCACTCAATATGCAAGAACATTCTTGTTTCCCTATCTTATGTTCCAAAAAATATGTTAAAATCAACACTACTACCAATCAATTCAAGGACATGATCATTCATATATTCTCATCTTATGTTTTAATTAGGTGTACCTAATTCATGGCTAAGTTTGTAAAGATAGGGCAAGAGATGTAGCCATCGAAGATGTTTTAGGATGTTGTCTTGTCAAGGCTTTTAGTTCCCTTTGTTTATAGTGATTATAAAAGGATGAATTGAAAAACCTATGATTTTATAATGATAGATTCCTAATATATAGATTAGAGATGAAAGCATGTGAAATGGGAACGCTTTAGCATAAAAATTGGGCCTATATTTTGTAAAATATCCGATGTATAAGTAAAAAAAAATTTTAAAAATTTAAAATGCAATAACAAGTACTTGGGGAAAAATCGGGAAAATTGAGATAAATGGTTGCCAAGAACACGAAATGAAACTTGTAACCCTTATTTGTTTACAAAACATGATGTCATATGCCCAATTTATGAGTCTTGGAAAGTCTTTTATACACAAGACAAAAAGTGTTCTTGTCATTATTGAGGAATGGTGATCACATGATGATGATGATGATAGTTCTAGTGTAGGTGTAGTGGTTTAGCGAAAATGGAAAAATTGGTTAGTGGGGTTGAGTGACAAAGGAGCAACATAAATTTGAGAGGTGGTCAAAATGGTAGTGATGACGATGATTTACAATGGTACTCCTTGGAGGACTAGTTTGATCTCTTAGAAGGAACTAAGGGCTCCCACATGACTAAGTTCTTTGCCCCTACCATCCACCTATGCTTAAAAATTTAGCCCCTAGTCTTTGATATGAAGGGGGGGTGGGTAAATTAAAAAAAAATTGCACTATTGATCTCATCACCGGTACCCTTTGAGTTTATTTTCTATTACAAGTGTATGGATTTTGTTGGAATAATGCAATGCTTGGAATTTATCGCAAGGTATGGTTTGTGCAATGGTGACCACCCAAGTGATATGACTATTGTATAGTTGTAGATAATCATATGGATTCATACAACTATACATATTTTTTATTATGATATTTCGCAAACCTTGGAAAATCTCAAAATATTTTTTGTAGTAAAATTTGTCAAGTTTTATATTTTTTTGAGTATTTTAAAGTCAATGGGAGGTTTGTTTTGCACCATGATGCACTATTAGAAATTTGTTGGTTGAAAATCTCCAAAAGAGGGAAGAGAATTATAGACGTAAACGTTTGATACCATGCAATAGTTGTTAATCAAGCCCATAAGAGCCATTTGTCACTTGGAACCGACCTTCTACAGAAGAGATAATCAACATAAATGCTATAAATCCAGAGTATTGATTAGATTCATAAATGAAAGTAGTACAATGTGCATTGAGGAAAGTAAATTGTTATAAAGACAAGGATCAAACCCTTAGAAATACTATGACCAAGAAAAGTGTCTTGATCTTAGATGCCAATTTACAAACAAATCTCACTAGTGGAATAGAGGAG
>VDFB02089273.1:0-39141 GCA_007258455.2 Sequoia sempervirens | reverse complement strand
TGCTTCCCCTAAATTATTAAGCCTAATTGAGTTCCTAATTTTTTAAAATTATGCATTTTACAGCCCATTTGTATCACTTTCTGATAAATTGAAAGCATTGAATAAATTCAATCAATTAATACTTTTCCATGATACATTGTGTCCTAGAAAATGGGGCCAGGGCCCATATGCCCATGGGCATATGGGTCCCCCTATTATGTTGGGGACCAATTTTTAATACTAGAAAGTGGCTATTTTGCCCAATTTAAATTTTAAATGTCAGCTATTGAGATTTAATTCTCGAGAAATTAGAGAAATGCCTATAAATACCTAGCCTTTTCATCATTTCAAGTCTAACAAGAATTAACAAGCATTCATGAGAAAAAACTATTGTCAAGATCAATCAAAAGCAAGTCAAGAGTAACATTTCAAAGCATTATTGCAGCAATTCAAGATCCAAGCATCATGTCAAGTGTATGTGTGTTCATGTTGTCATTGTTTTGTGAAGGCTAACACTTTGTAGGTCTCCAAAGCATTCAATCAAATCAAGCAAGAAATATTAAGACCTTGAAGTGGTGTGCATGACTTCAATCTTTCAAGGAATTCATTGAAGGATGGTGAGTTGCAACACTTTGTGATGTCATCATTCCTTCCTTTCATTTATCACTTTATCATTGATATTTCCATTGTGGAAGTGGAAACACTTACATGGGGTTTGACTAAGGCAAGCCCCTAAATGGCCCAACACTTTCTCTCTCTTTGAATGTGTAGGTTATAGGTTTGAAGAAGATTGAAGAAAGATTGAAGACAAGTTTTTTTATTTTTGTGTTCAAAGCCCTAAATCTTGTCAAGCCACGAAAATTCACCTATAGAATTGTTTGACAACATTCTAATAACTTTGTAGACAAAAATTAGAAGCTTAGATATGTTATCAAAGGACCCAAAAAGTAGAGCAGGACACCCTATCAGATACCCATATGCCCCTAGGAATCCCAGTCCTCTTATTCATCTCAAAACCAACTTTTCAAGATAGGTACACAATCTCCAACACTTTCTAGATCTGCTTGTAAATTGTTGTTTCAACCTGTTATTTGTCAATATTTTACATTTTATGTATTAGGTCACATATTCTAATTAGTTTAAGTAATTCCAATCTATTTCCAGCCCCCCAAAAGAAGGAGATCCAGGCCTAATTGGCTCACTTGCGTGGTTGATAGTCAATCTACTCACCTTGTTGATCTCCATCTTTAATGAAATAGTGGAAAAGGGCCCCTTGCAATCCTAGGTTCTTTGCATTGAGGACATAGGATCCCTTTTTCATAGTTTCATTTTGGTGAACCTGACATGATAACATCATAAACTTTCTAAAATTAGTAGTCTTTCAAACCCTAGATCTAGGTTTTCCTTTACATTGTCTTGCATTTCTCATTTAGGGTTCCATATTTGTATCATAAAAAGTCATAAAAGTTCAAAAATATATTGCATTCATATTACATCATACCTGGAATTAGGTTGTGTTTTAGTCATTTAGACCAAAATTTCATCCAAAATTGTACTCATAATTGTCACTTTTTTTATTTACACATTGTCACACATTTGCATCTCATTTACATTGAAAAATTCTAAAAAAAAAGTTGTCAGACTTGTTTGCAGATAGAAATAAAAAACTTAAACATTCATCTTTTCAGTTTTCAAACCCCCTCTCAAGGACTCAGACGCCCCTAGGAACCTTTGTCCTTGTACAGTTGAAACAACAAACTTTTTTATTGTTGTTTGTCTATATCTTCTCAATTTGTATGTACTTGTAGATCTCTGTTTTGGAATCCATAATTGCATGTTTTTAGGTATTTTGCATATAGTTCATAAAGCTGAAAGAAAGTGCATTATTTGGTTTCAAATTTACATTTAAGAATCATCATTTTCAAGTCTTTACATCTTAGAATCAGTCAATTACTGCATTTCAGATCTAAAAAATTTCATTCAAAATTGTTCAAACATTTTCAACATTATTACATACTTGTATTTTGCATCAAATTGGCATAATTTAAGAAAATTTTGGAAAATTATTTACTGCTACAACTATTTGCAAGTAGAATTAGAATCCTTAAGCAATGTAATACATAGTTAGATTTTGAATTTTCAGAACCCCTAACTAGGACTCAGACGCCCTTGGGCACCTCTGTCCTACTATTCTTGACCAGACAAAATTTTCCCATATCTTTGTTGTTGTGTTGCATGTTGCTTATGCTATTTGTTTTTTTCTAATTGAGTGT
This sequence comes from Sequoia sempervirens, assembly GCA_007258455.2. NCBI lineage: Eukaryota > Viridiplantae > Streptophyta > Pinopsida > Cupressales > Cupressaceae > Sequoia > Sequoia sempervirens. Next base: position 36,889 of record VDFB02089273.1, on the reverse strand, counting down.
TTTTTGTGCTTATTTATTGTTTGGTGTTCATCTTAGGTACACTTGGTGTTGTGAAACTTGCATGACTTTTGCAACCTAGTTTCATATTGCCAATACTTTAGTGATATGTAGTTCTAGACTTATGGCATCTCGTGTTGTTGTCACATCCAATATGGATCCAGAGTCTTCTAACTCTTTCATGAAAAGTGTTGTCAATACTCAACCCATTTTGGGCTCTATCCCTGATGCTACCATATTAATGACAACCTTACAAACACCTATCTTTATAGATGTTGAAACTATGGTTTCCAATGTTCCCAAAGACAAACTATAAAAAATGGACAAAGACTTAGAAATACTTCAAGACTTTGTGAGTACTAAACACTTTATTGGTACAATAGTTCCTATAATTGATAACATGAGGAAACTAATTAGTGATGATCATTGATTAGAGGTTTTGCATAGCCTAGCCCATATAGTTGATAACAATGTACCTACAATGGCTAGTTGTACTCAAGCTTTGGGATATACTCAAATTCAAGGAAGAAGTCAAGTCTCCCTCCCTACAACTATAACCTCTATTCCTACAACAAAAATCCAACTATTGCTTCCACGATACAACAAAACATTGGTATAACTCCAACAATAGGCATTTCCATTGGAAATCCTTATGGTTTTGGATCTTCCCATGTCACACCCCAAGTTTCATCCCCTCATAAATTTACAACATAGTATCCCACCAAGCACATACACACCATATTCACCACATTCCCAAAACATGCCAACCAATAATTTTGTCATCAACCAAATTTTGCAAAATGTAACCTCACTTCAACAACAAATCTCAACATTGAACCAAAACCAAAACGAACAACCATCACAATATGTCAAAAGGATCCCATTGTCACTTGAAATATTGAAAGCACAAATACCACAAAGCATAGAGATACCCTAGTTTGACAAGTACAATGGTACTTGGGAGACCCTACCAATCATATATCAACATATACAACCTTGTGCAGTGACTTCATCTTTGAGGATAAGCTCTTGGCTAAACTCTTTCCTAGGTCATTGAAGGACGTGGCTTTGGAATGGTTTTGTTCATTAATAAATAATTCAATCCACTCATTCAATGAGCTTATTGATGGATTTCTCAATCATTTCCAACTAAAAATTGTTCCTAAGATTAATATAACTAATTTAATGTGATGCAAACAAAATAAAAATAAAAAGGTCATAGATTTCATAAGCTACTATCAATTGCTTTATTCACAGATCAATCTTACTATTCCAGAGAGTGTTCATTGAAAATTTGCAATAAAAAATAAGGGACAAAATTTTACCAATGAAATTTTCATCCTTCATACATTTGTGTATGGCTCTTCATGACTATTAGAATTCGGTCAGTCAATATGAAGAGATATCTTCATTGAATCATACTGAAAAATCTAAATTTGTACCTCAAAACAACTATCAACCATTTAGGAAGCAGAGCAAAAAATTTATCAAGTTTCATACACCTCAATCAACTAACTATATTGAACCTCAAGTCACTGCCATATGGTCAACCCTATAATAATTTAGAACAAAAGATAAACAATTTACCCAGCTTTTTGACACTCTCCATTTGATCATGTTGTAACTTTTGAGTAAGAACTTAATCCAATTACCTCTTGTTAAACCCACAGACACAACCAAAACTTTACCTCCAAATTACAATCCAGATGCCTTTTGTCAATATCATTGCACAAGTGGACATGATACAAAACAATGCATGTGTCTTAAACATCAAGTTCGAGACCTCATTGATTCTAATCACATCCAGTTGGGTGGTGTTAATGATCAAGGGAATAAGTTTGTTGCCCTACCTAACCAAAACTTGCAAATTTTTACCAATCTAATGCCAAACCATTCATCCAACTTTGTACATTCTTGTGATGTTAAGAATGATGGGATGAATATTAATAATAATAATGATATGAGTGATGACATGAATAATGATACAAATGATGATGGCAGTAAAAATGAGAAGAAAGTAGATAGCATGGTTTCTTTAATAGATGTTCAACCTCGTAAGGTCCAAACCACTGTGTTATCTGACATTGCTTTCACCCATAGTGATGCACCTAGACATGCACCCAATGGTCCTCTCTACACCATTGATCATATCAATGACAAACCTATACAAGGAATAATTATTGATCCCGTGTGTGTAGAGAATTTGATCACTAAGGAATATTTGTTTGTGTATGAGCTTTATCAAGATTCTTATGAATAATTGAAAGCATGGTTGAAAAATCATGAGGGTTTTGCTCACCCTACTATAGGTTCAATCACTCTTCCTCTTAAAGTTGGGTTGAAATAATTAGATGTCTCATTCTCCATCATCCCAATTTCGGACCAATTTTGTGTGAAGCTACGCTACCCATGGTTATGCTCCATGAATGTCGTCTCATAGATTATTCACAAGTGCATAAAGTTCCCCTTTGAAAATGAGATATTTGTAGTGCATCATAGAGGGTTTAATCCTTTGTCTTCCTATGGGAACTTTTCATTGAATTTCTTCTAGCCTCAACCTATGGAACCTATAAAGAATTGTGAAGATTTATTTTTCCAGTCATACCAAAAGTCTAAGGAAAAGTGCATAACAGAGTTATCTCTTAGCAATATTCTTGAGAATGATAGATCCATGGTTGTTCAGCCTCCCCCACTTATTATGGATGATCCCATGCCCCAAGCCAAGATCCTTCCAACTAACCAAGGTAAGTATGTGGCAGTTCCTCCACAAATCTCTTATAAAAGACCAAGAGACAATAATATGATTCCTTTTGTGTCTCCAAAGGTAAAACAAGTGTATAGACCTAAAGAGATAGTGGTTTCACAACCCCTAATGGTTCCTTTACTTCCTCCCTTAAGGGAAGAAAATAAACCAATGGTCGAGAAACCCACTCCTACCCCGTCACAAATTGAAAATTGTGCAAGAAGAAATAAAAATGCTAAAGAGTGTAGGCATATACATTGTGCTATTTCTTGTTAATTGCAAGAAAAGAATAAAACAATGCATGATAATCCAACACCTATGAAAACAACTCAAGAATAAATACAACTCTCACCAAAAAAAGAAGTGAAACAAGAAAATTCAATTGTTGTCATGTAAAACCTCCCATTGTGATAAACTTGGATGATGATGATGAAATTTCTAAAATTTATGAGGAGGTGCATAATGAGCTTAATGTTTTATTTTCAAAGCAAATGAATTTATATGGGGTCAACTATGATGATCCTCCTAATGAGAGTGACCCATCATATGTTGAACTTGGAGATTCTCCTAGTACAGCCCTTGTTGTAGTCCCTTTAGCTAGTTGTTTTCCTTCCCTATGTGATGAGAAAGATTGGGATGCGAATGACCTACTTTAGGCTGGCTCGCATTTGTGGCACTTTCTTTATTTTTATTTTATGTGTTCTTTGTGTTTTCTTGCACGTGATGTGATCTCCTATGTTGTGTTGCTTGGGTGCCTTTGTGTTTGTGAGTTTTCTTTGGATGAACCTTGTTGCTTCATTGGCACAAGGATACAAAGGAAATGAACATGCCATGATATTCTTCTATTTGTATCTTCATTATTCTATATGTCGTAAACTTTGTCTTTTATTTTTGTCTTATGTTTTCTTTTTGGGGATGATGCAAGGCGTTGAGACATTTATGTATCCTCCATGTTGACCCAAAAGCTTGTTTGTATTCTCTCTCTATGTGTCATTCCTCCATTGTGTTCATTTTTCCATGAGTATTTTGGGAATGATGTCAATTCCAAGATCTATTACACCATTGTAGCAAAGATGTATACTGACTCTATATCTATGGATCCCTTATGTGTTCATATTCTATAATGATTATTTCATTACATTTGGGGGAAACCCCTTATCATGATGTAGATTTATTTGGAAACATATAATTGAATTAGGGATTTCTAAATAGGCTCTTGTGATCCTTTTGTTACATAGCATTTATCATTTTTTCTACCTTAAAGTAAGTTCTCACAACATGGTGTTTAAAATTTCTTTAAGGTGGGGGAATATATTGGCATTATTTGCTTCACTTTGTTCACAGGTGTTGGACTTAGTGATGTGTTGATATTGACATTGGAAATTTTGCTCCACTTTGTTCACGAAAGTTGAACTTAGTGTGGCATTGACACAAAATTTTGATCATTTTGTAGCACCTTATCAAAGTTATCAAGGAGTATAACTCTTTTTATGGTTTTCATGGGTACACACCTAGTGAAAAGTGGTCTTCACTAGACCTAGTGTGTTTCTCATTTTGCTACCTTGTCTTGGGGGCTCACCTAGTGAAAAGTGGTCCTTACTAGCGCATGTGCCTTCCATTTTGTGATTCACCTAGTAAATATAGGAATTTTCTATGGTGTGAGTCATGAACACCTTTGGTGTGGATCCTAGCATAACACAACTTGTTATTCCATACCTTCCTTTGCATTTCATGTTGACATTGTATGTTTGTGTATGTTGTCTTGATGTATTTCATACATATATGTTCCTTTTGTGCCTATGTTGGTTTGCAATAGGATCTTAGATCTTTGGGGATTGATCACCTCCCTTGATCCTTAGTCATCCTATCTCTTCAACATCTAGACAATTGGACCCCTCTTGACATATATTTCTCTACTTTAGTGCAGTGAGTCTGAGTGTAAGTTCATACTCTCACTAAAAAGGGGCTAAATGTAGCATCGTTAATTATCACCCTTAAAAATTTCACTATTTTTTACTCCCCCTAAATTATTGAGCCTAATTTAGTTCCTACTTTCCTAAAAATATGCATTCTATATCCCATTTTTACCACTTTATGATAAATTGCAAGCATTGAATAAATGCAATCAATTAATGTTTTTCCCCTGATACATTGTGTCTTGGAAAATAGGGTCAGGTCCCATAGATCCATGGGTGTATGGGTCCCCCTATTCTATTGGAGACCAATTTTTAAAATGTCAAAGTGTCCATTTTAATATTCAAATTTCAAATTTCAAATGTCGACTATCAAGATTTAATTCTCGGGAAATTAGAGAAATACCTATAAATACCTAGTCTTTACATCATTTGAAATCTAAAGAGAATTAGCAAAAATTCATGAGAAAAAACTATTGTCAAGATCATTCAAGAGAAATTCAAGAGCAAAATTTTAGAGAATTGTTGTAGCAATTCAAGATCAAAGCATCATGTCAAAATGTATGTGTGTTCATGTTGTCATTGTTTTGTGAAGGCTAACACTTTTGTAGGTCTCCAAAGCATTCAAGAAAATAAAGAAAGCAAGATCAAGACCTTGAGGTGATCTTCATGACTTCAGTCCTTCAAGGAAGCCATTGAAGGTTGGTTAGTTGCAACACTTTGTGATTTCATCATTCTTTCCTTTCATTTATATCATTTATCACTTTATCATTGGCATTTCCATTATGCAAGTGGAAACACTTACACGAGGTTTGACTGAGGAAAGCCCCTAAATGGAGCAAATATTTCCCTCTCTTTGAATGTGCAAGTTATAGGTTTGAAAAATATTGAAGAAAGACTAAAGAAAAGTTGTTCATTATTGCATTGAAATCCCTAAATCTTGTCAAGCCACGAAAACTCACCTATAGAGTTGTTCGAAAACATTCTGATAACTTTGTAGACAAAAATTAGAAGCTTAGATCTGTCATGAAAGGATCCCAAAAGCAGAGCAAGACACCCTATCAGAGACCCATACACCCCTAGACATTTTAGTCCTCCTATTTATCTCAAAACCAACTTTTCAAGATAGGTACACAGTCTCCTGCACTTTCTAGGTCTGCTTGCAAACTGTTGTTTCAGTATGTTATTTGTCAAGATCTTGCATTTTATGTATTAGGTTAAGCAATTACAAATCATTCCAATCCATTTCCAACCCCAAAAAAGGAGATCCAAGTCTGATTGGATCACCTACATGGTTGATAGTCAATATACTCACCTTATTGATCATCTCCCTCTTTAATGAAATAGTGGAAAAGGGCCCCTTGCAATCCTAGGCTCTTTGCATTGAGGACCTAGGATCCATTTTTCATCATTTCACTAACAAAGTTAAATTTTCTAAAGATGTATGCATTGTTGAAAATGGTGTTCATGATTATTCTAAAGTAAATAATAATAAATCTTCTCAAAATAAAGTTGTTATTGAGGATAATCCTCCTTCTATAAACCTTCATAATGCATCTCTTAGTCAAAGTGATAGTGAAGATGACCATGTTGAACCTTCTCCTTGTGATTCTTTTGAAAGTGATGATACTCCTACATCTAAACAAAATCCTAAATGGTTTAAAAAAATTCTTCAAGAAAGAGAGGATGTTTTAACTAGAATGAATCAACCTAAAGCTAGAAAGGTAAAATATTTTAATTGTGCTTTGATGTCTAAAGTTATGGATTCAAAGGATCCTCAAAGTTATGAACAAGATAAAAATCAAGGTCTCATTGGTAAAAGGATATGCAAGAATAATATGACACATTAATTTCAAATCAAACTTGGGAAATATTTCCTTTAACTCATGGCAAGAATCTTGTTTCATGTAAATGGTTGTATAAAACTAAGTTCAATTCAAATAATGAGGTTAGCAAATTTAAAGCTAGATTAGTTGTTAGACTTCTCCCAAGTGGAAGGCCTAGATTATAATGAAACATTTGCTCCAGTAGCTAAAGTGTCAACTATTAAATTAGTTTTTGCTTTAGCTTCTCATAAGCATTGACCCATTCATCAAATGGATGTTAAAAGTACATTCTTAAATGGTGATTTACATAAAGAAATTGATATGTCTCAACCTTTGGGTTTTATTAAGATAATGAACACATTTTTTTCAAATTAAAGAAATCAATTTATGGTTTAAAACAATCTCCTAGAGAATGGTATTCTAAAATTAATGCTTTTTTTACATCTCGTGGTTTCATTAGAAGTAAAAAAGATCCAAAGTTATATATTGAACATAGTGAAAATGATATTGTGATCAGTATTTTACATGTTGATGATTTGATTATCACTTCTAGTTCTAAAAATTTGATTTGCAATATTAAGTCTAAACTCAGTAATGAATTTCAAATGACTGATTTAGGCTTATTACATTATTTTTTAGGTATGCAAATTTGGCAAACACCTAAAGATATTTTTATTTCTCAACATAAATATGCTCAAGACTCTTAGATAAATTTAAAATGAATGTTGCAAATTGTGTTTCTACTCTTTGTGAATTAGGAACTAAATTAATGGTTGATATGGAAACTCCATTTGTTGATCCTACCATATATAGGCAATTAGTTAGAAGTTTAAATTACTTAATTCTTAGTAGACCTGATATTTTCTAGTGTTGGTTTAGTTTCTAGATACATGTCTAAACTACAAAAAACTCATTTTAAAGTTGCAAAAATAATTTTAAGATATGTTAAAGGTACTATTAATGTTGGTCTCTTTTATGATGCAAATTATGAATTTTCCTTAAAAGGTTATACTAATTCAGATTTAGGAGGTGATCCCAATTATGGGAGATCCACTTGTGGCTATTGTTTCTTTGTTGGATCGGGTGCAATCTCATGGAATAGTAAGAAGCAATAATCTACTCTTTTTTTAATAGAAGTGGAATATAAATGTTGTACCAATGCATTCAAAGAAGCACTGTGGTTAAGAAGACTACTTGAATACTTTGGTCTATCTCAAAAGGATCCTACACGAGTTCTTATATTTTTAAAATCAAAGTGCCATTTATTTGGAAAAGAATCTAATTTTTCATGCAAGGACCAAGCATATTACTCTTCAACATCACTTCATTAGAAACAAAATTGAAAACAAACAAATTTCTCTCTTGTATTATAAAGGTGAAGATATTCTAACCAAACCTCTTTGTAAAGATAAATTTCTCCATCATTGTAAAAATATAGGTTACAACCCATTGAAGGGTTTGATGTAAAATCCCCAAGTAAAGATTAAGGAGGGTATTAAAACTTAATCATTACGTAGGTGGATATTATTTATCATTTATATTTTTTAATTACTTGTAGGAATATTCCAAAAGAATCCTTACAAGTCTTTTGTCTTATTTGAGCACGTGAGGATGACTCATTTTTATAATTCCTTTTGAAGGAATATTAAGGCTTAGGTGTAGCCTCCTCCTTATGAAGATCTTGACACCTTGCACACACATAGGATGAAAGGTGGTATACATAGACATGGGAGTTGCTTATGCAACTCCTTTCTCACCTCTATTTATTTGAGGTGCTTCTCTCCACAATGTCCTTGGTAGGAACATTTGTATTATGGTTATAAATATGAATTAAATTTATAGTATGTTTGATAATGAACCTCCTTAGATGTATGTTAAGTCAATCTATTTTATATTAGATGGATATTAAAAAGTATAGATTATTAAATTCTTTTTTTGCATTATAATTAAAGTCTGATATAAATCCTAATTCTTATTAACAAAAGAGTCATATTTTCCTTCTTAGAGATAGTTATTTTGTAAGTGGCCTATTGAATATTATTATTATGTATTATTCCTCTTAAGCTACTTGAATATACCTCTGATTATGTATAATAGAACTTAATCTCTAATCCTCATAATGATCGGAATGTTGTTCCTAAGTGTTGTCTTTATAACCATGCATTACTTTGAATATACCTCTATCTATATTGATATTATAGGCCTTATTATAATTGTTTTTCCTAATTTAAATCTTTACATTCATGTGATACATCAGGTCATTGTGTCTGAATTTTCCTTAATTGCTCATGCATCCCTTCGAACTACTGGTCATAAGCTCTTGAGAGAGCACTTATTCTGCTATAGAAAATATATAAATCTGCTAATCATCTATCATTTCTATAACGCCCCGCCATGAAACCCTAGAGGACAACACAAAAAACACCTAATAACGGACATTTTTTTTAAAGTGCAATATTCACACAATTATAAATGAAACACTAACTCAAATCCTAACCTAATTCCTCTAAGGTTCGCAACTATGCTACTTGATTCCCATAAGCTAAACTACATGAACTATGAAATATTGCATTAAACAAATACCATCTACCATATGAAATTACATTTAATCACCACATCTAATTGAATATTCAATATGAAATAAACATAACATGTGATCAAGATATCATTTAGGATCAAACCATTTAATTAACATATACAATAGCATCCTCTATATTGTTTATTACATAAAAGAATTTAACTTTTAATTACACCATTACATAGATACTTTTGAATAACAAGGTCTCCTCGTATACGAGTGAGGAGAGTACATCAAAGGAATGATACAATGGATATATGGTACAATTTTAGAACATGAATTATAATCCATAGGAACTGGAACCAGTGCAAAAGTCCACATTTAGGAGTAATCACCATGAACATGAACAAAGTGAGGGAACCCAATGGAGTGCATAGCACATTCCACCCAACCATGTGGAGCCCTAAGGTCTACCCCCTATGCTAGGAGATAGCATTAAGGTCCCACCATAAAAAACCAAGAGATAGAAGATGACACAAGGGCTAACATGACTCCAATGTACAAGTACGGTATGACCAGGTACATAACAGTAACACCACTTCCAGAGGCACAAAACATCAAGGGAAACAAGAGACAAGGGAATACTAGGTTGTCGTAAGAGGAGTGTCATCACATAGTTTTCTATGGGTTACCCTGGCATAACCTCCATAGGCTATCGGACCCCCATCCTAGGTTACCCTGGCCACCTCTATTGGTCGTCGGACCCCCATCCAAACTCATGCGGGATCAACATACCTTCCATTCGGACCAGGTATTTGATCTTTCCATTCCAGACCTTCCTACTCATCTCAAGCCTAAACAAGCACTTGAGCCATGAGTGAGGTGTTATCTTGATTAATGTGAACTACCCAACCCCCTAGTTTATTTTAGGTTATCACTTGATTAAACTATCAATGAGTTACCCTGTACCTGCCACTTTGTGGGCCAGACCCCCATTGAGAGCCACTCCCCCTACTAACAACTAGGAGACCCAATGAAATCAAAAGAGCAAAGCCAACTTGCACAATCACAAAATCTCATTAACATATACAACAAGGCGAGGCAAAACCCTTCCCGCACACAAGTTCCAACCACATGGGTGAATATACTGTGCAAGATTAATGATCATCATAAACACATTCAAAGCAAACCAACCATCATCAAGGTTTATCAAAATTCCATCAAGAAGAGAATTTTTCCCTAGCCTCTGGAAGACTCCTAAAACACAAAGAATTTAAACATTGAACAAGACTCACAAATATCCCACTTCATTACTTTCTAATTTAATTCATACAATACTCCATTTAAAGACTTAAACAACAAATGCAAGTTATATTAATAATGTAGCCATTGCATTTTTTTTTCTAATTTCTATCTTAGACAAAGAATAATCATTTTCCATAAAGACTAACCATCCATTTAATTTACAAATATCTCAACTCTTCTATATATAAAACTTTCTATGATATCCTCATTGTCTATCATAACAAATCAATAATAAGATAGCACTATCAAATACAATATCTACAGTTTTCCATATTCAAGTATATCTATATATATATATATATATATATTTGAATACCATTAAACAAAGCTCTATATCAAATTACAAATTACAAATAAAAATCATTAAGCAGCCTATATATATATATATACCTTGAACCTCATTTATATATGCATTGTTCCAAGATCATATATCATTTGAATATGCAATGAACCAAAATTTAAATAACTTACATATGCATTGAACCAAATCGAATAATACTAATATATCCTCTGTTATATAGGTATAATCTACAACTATTATTTATTTGGTTGTTCAAAGCATTTCAGATTGTATTAATAACAAGTAGCTCAATGTCAATCAAGAATATGCGCATACCTATAATTATAATCTGTGTAGTAATAAATTGTAATTCGAAGGCAATACAATCGAAGTTAACATGCATTTCTTTTTCTTTTCGTTTTTTTTTTAACATCAAGGGGGTAAAAATTTATTAAAACAAGGAAACGTTACAAAGCAAGGGCCTTAAATGGCCCTATCAAGATCAACCAGGTGATCCAAATGATGAGACAAATCCAGGGGTAGTTGACCCCGATCCACTAAATTCCAATCATGAATATGATCAGAAGTCCATTTAGCCAAACAATCAGCAACACCATAATTCACATACATTTCAATGAGAATGTAATCTCAGATATCTGTAAGTTAACAAAATCAAACTTTACCCAGCAAGAAGAGAGAGAGCGGTGGCCAATACAAGAGTATTAGCGACTTATTCAAATTGCATGGCGCCCTTTAGGAAACATAAGATATTTTAAGAAGTAAACAACAACGAAGATAAGGTAAACGGTTGTGCCTCAAACAAAACTCACAGGGCGTCGATTTAGGGAGACTATTAATGATACACATACAACCCCAAATCCCATCGAATTGAGAGATAAATATAACTGAGGCAAGTCATCTCAAGAGCCCGCGGCTAAGAAAGAATGGATGACTGAAATAGGGGCGGCGACCTATTCTATGATTTTCCAAACTGATTCATTGTGCAATAAAGTTCTACAATTTTGGAAAAGTTATGCCTATTTCATACTTAGTTACTCACATATGCTCAACCCTTAGAAGCTATACAAAATTTAACAGAATAATGAAATACTGTTTGGGATACAACTTGAAAGACTAACAAAAGATGACGCCATGACAAAGAAAGGTTCGACCAAGATTTGATTAAAATCCATTGATTGCATTATTTGAAAATAGAAGAGGCGCTGGAAAAAGGAACTCTGAGCATGATAACGGGAACCTGAAGAATAGTCGATATAACTATGCAAAGATTGAAGACAATATGAGATTCAAAGATTTTGACTTATTACCATTTAGTTTTCTGGAGAAATACTTCAGATGTGAATTACCAGTCAATATCGATGGCTTCAAAAGCACAATAGTTTACAAACACTTGGAATACAAAACTACAAAGAATGCAATTTCTGACTATTCCAGTTTAGACTCACAATTTACAGGCACTTTTGTCCAAACCAACATACAGATTTCAAATATTTATTCCAAAACAAAAAGAAGGTTGCAGTAGTAAAGGTCAATAGCAATGGAACTTAGTTTATAAGCTTGTCAGAGCTCTTCCAAATTCTACTCCTTCTAAGTTTCCACAGCACTGCAAAAACCTCCAATTCCCAGCTTCCAAAACCCCCAAGAAAGTTTTCAAGAACCAGAGAAAAAATTTCACGGCCAAGAGAAGGAAGATTATTTTTTCGAAAAATAACCAAAAAGCCCCTCTCTTTAACTCTAACTAATTTATTTACTCTTCTTTATTGCCCGTTACTCCATGCTCTCTAAAATTAATAATTTTATTTAATTTTCTTTTATTCTTTCCCACACTTAATATTTGCACACAAAAGATCAAACAATTAAAATATTTAGTTTATTAATTTAATCTTCAATATAATTTGTTTGCACAAACTCATAGTTTTTAATATATTTATTTAAATATTTCATTTTAAACCATAAATTTTAATTTATTTAAATCAAATAAGTCCTTAATAATATTTTATTTATCGAAACCACAACATATTAAAGCATTTATTTTAATTATCAAAATACTTTTAACTTAATAACTTTATTTTTAATATAATAATCAATTAAAGCACAAATCACCCCAATTTAAATGAAATAAACCAAATACCAGATAGTTAGTATGACAACATTGACCAACCAAACAGACATACAGACAAGGTGAGTCATGGAGGGGCACTACAATTTCTTCCTCCAAATCGTATTATTCTTTTATATCTTTATGCCTCTACATGAAAGGAGGCATCACTTTAAAAGAAGACAACCTTTGAAAGGGTATGTTATTTACTAAGAAACCATTCTTTTAATCATACCTCGATCACTGACCTTAACTAATTCTAAATTTTTAAACTGTTGTTGCTTTACACACATAATTACTGCCTTGTGCTTATAATGTATAATCATTGCTCTCTTAACAACTAAGTCATTGATCCATATATTTCAGACAATATGCCAAATAATCGATCAATATGTGACTTCTACCTCCTCCAAGATTAGACCCCGACGCTTGCACGGGTAGTAATAATTCGTCCCCTTATGATGCAGCTTATATAAAGTGACTCAAACATTATCTTCAATCTTCTGTAATGGCCAAGTCACAGAAAGATGGGGTAACGACTAGAAAGTGAATGACTTGTTGATGATAATCTCATGACTCCATCAAATACAAATAATAATTTTCTGGCTTCTTGTGATATCAACATACGGACGACTTCTTAGGCCGATACCCGATCACTAATTCTCCAAACAAGACACTATATGTGAAGTGATAATAGCTTAGCCCTCTTTATAAATATACTCACCCAGGTAGATGAAAGAATCATATTTATCGCTTAGAATTGAGAGTTCGCAAGGTCGCCCAAATATGGCGATAATAAGGCTCAGTCGATACCAATGTAAATAGATGGACTTGAATGGTATCGATTGAAGAAGGATGACGAATATAATTGGAATCGACACTCTTGAATATACCATACATCACCTTTGATGAGAATGTGAATTCCTCAATCTGGACTTATATGATGAGACGGAATAATACGATATGGCAAGAGTAAATTATCACCTTAATCAATGTTGCCTTCACAAGGATTATATCCAATCTACAACATACCCGATGTTACAAGGAAGTATCGTGATGACGATATAGTTTCTTGGGCACGACAGAAAATTCACCCAGCAATTTAGCGATCAAAAATTCACCGTCAACAATTCATCACAGGAAAATTCACTGTTATGACAAATTCATCTCAAGGAAAATTCACCACCAGCAATTCACCACTGCAGATCGCAAATTTTTTATGCGATGAATTTTCCGCGGTGGTGAATTGCTGGTGGTGAATTTTCCACCGCAGTGAATTTGTCATGGCAGTGAATTTTCCCATGGTGAATTGTTGGCGGTGAATTTTCCATCAGTGATGAATTTGTCATAGCAGGTGAATTTCCCACGGTGAATTGTTGGCAGTTAATTTTCCTAAAGCCAGTTTGTTGATAATAGATATTGAAGAATTTCAGGATAATTAGATATGCCAATAATCGCTCAGACAGAAGACTAATACGGCCATAATAATACCCAATGTGAATGCTCAGACCAGAAAACCTGATATAATCATTCAATCTGTACAAATCTAATTCTAGAAATTCCATCTTTGAAGGAGTCACAAAATTGTGAAGTCCCCAATCATGATTAATCCCTTTTTGTAGCCCTCAATAATGGGACATTACACTCTCCTTCACTGAGAAGCATTCTATGTTTAAACTCTCTCTCTCATTATCTCATTGTAATACTCTTAGGCTTTATGTCATCTTCATAATATTGGGTGTTTTTTCTTTGTTTTTTTCCCCCTTACAAAATCTTGTGTTTCCTCTTGGATATTTGGTGTGCATGCTCTTGGTTTTCATCTTGATGGTAACATTTTCCTTTAAACAATTGTTCTTGGATTAGTACTTTCTATTTATTTCATTTTATTATTCCTTTCAAACATTAATTACATTGATCTTCAAATTTCATAATTAAATTGAAAATGTTTAGACCTCTTATTATGATTCAACACTACCTTTCTTTGATTAACACATGTGCAACATAATTCTAACTTTTGTTGAATAAAATTATTTCATTTTAAGTTCTAAAGATTGATTTAAAAGAAAAAATTTGGTAAAAGTACAACAATATATTCATTTGTTTATAGGAACTATTTTATATAAACTTTACAAAGAAAAAATATGTTGTGTGAAGCAATTGTTGCACTACCATTCTTTTAAAGATGCATACTTTATGTTGACTTTGTACTTCTATTTTAAGACCCCATAGTGGATGGATTTTAAATCCATGCATTTCAAACACAAATAAGCTAACATATGTCAAAGTAAAAAATCCAAATCCATATAAAATTCATAGCAAAATCTACAATGAATTTGACAACATTGTAGATGATTTTCATTGAGAGAGAAAATAATTCCTTTGTTGTAATAAGGCTTCAATTGAGCTTTCATCTACATGCAAACTCTTATAATTTTATGGACAAGGATATCAATTCTAAGGGGATGACCATAAATAAAGGCTTTTCCTTTTGCACTTTGGCACATTTCTAATAGTGAAACAACTTTCTTGACCATTTAAAAATTTTATTGGAGAAGGATTTTGATCAAGATAACATCAAATCATGCTTCAAATTTCTCTCCTACTATTTGTCCTCATAGTGTTGATAACCAACAATATTTTTATGGTAGTTTTTGGTGTTGGATTGGCATTCATAAATCAAAGAAACAAAATCAAATTATGAGAGGTCTCCTCATTAGATTGAAAAGAGCTTTGTGATCTGGATCTATAGTTAGAATCCCATAAAATACTTGTGCTAAATGTATTGTAGCATCCAATATACCTTTACTCAAAAACCAACATATGATATATATGGTTGTTAGGATTTTTGGATAAATTATACATTCTTTTTTGGCTTCATGAATGGGGATTTTTCCAATATTGCTAAGGCTTCTTCCCCACACATAATTTTTATTCCACATAAAATAAAAATGAATGATGGGCCTCTTGATGTAGCTATAAAGGCCCTATTCCTCTCGCTTTTCCTAGCTAGATTAGTTAGGCTTCTTAGACTTTCCAAGTGGGAAAAATTAATTCTAATGTTTAGTATCTCTTGCTTTATTTGTTTTTCATTTGGGTTTTTAGAGGAAATGTTGTAAGTACCCTTTATCCTTGAATGGGAGGAACACCAAGTTTTAATAAGTCTTGTAAATGTGTAGTATATGTATCCATATTAGGAAATTAATGAGTATGTCTCATTGTGTGAAAGAGCTCATGTGCTCCTTGAATTCAATCTCATTTACACAAAGCCTTTGTGAGATTTCTATAAATCATAAAGTTTGTATGTAATTCACTTCTTTCATTTTATGAAGAATGGAATTGAATCTATAGAGATCACAACCAATCCGCAGAGGTCATTCAAAAGTGCAATAAAAAAATTCTTAAATTATTTTTGTATTTGTAGTAAATTTTCAATTTCTTTTTTTTTTCAATGATTGATTGTAGTCAATAAAACTAATTATGTACTATATTTGATAATTGCTCTTGTCTATTATAAGATAAGAGGGGCTCATTAAGTAGATTATTAACCTTAACTTCAATATTGACTTAATCAAGAGCGACTTAGAAGTGATCCCTATTTTTTTCTCAATATTAGCTAGTTTAAAACTGCTTGCTTTTTATAAACAATTACCCAAATATTATGAATTCCATAAAAAATAATCCAAATTTCAAAAATATAAAAATAAACAATACCATTACTTTAAATAGCTAACATTTCAAAAAAATTATAACACACTATACATTTATAACATCTCTTGTTTAAGGAAACAAATGTGTTGTTACGGTTTCAAAAATTTCTTACTAGAATTAGAAATTTATTAGCAATTAGGACTCAAAAGTGTAGATTTGTGTCTTTCAAACAGTTTGGAATTTGTTTATTAGTATTTTCCTCTAATAAGACTATTTAACTTAATATTATTTGTACCTATATACACCTAAAAACGGTCATCATATTCAGTTAATTAAATACAACCTATTTGATTAATACTTCAACTACATATAAATAAGGTCTTTATTTATATTGTTCACTTTCCTTTTAATTCTCCTAAATCACATTATTCTAAATAATTAAATAAACAAAATACCCTAAATGTTTTTATTTAATTAACCCTCCTTAATCCTGATTAAGAATTAGAGCACATTTCTACAACTTTTTGTGTGCCACCTCATAAAGGTCACATGAAAATAAATAAGCCTAATTATTAATTAGAATTATCCTCACACACTTCCACCAATGAGAAAAAGTGCATGGCTTTATTCCCCCACACTTCCAACAAATTTGGAGCACATGGGTCTTTGTTTCACACTTGGGAATCCCATACATTTGGCATGTTTCCAATTGGTCAAAGGATTCTCTCCACACACATGGCATGTTGTCCTTGGTCAAGGGGACAACATCTTGATTCCTTTCATCTCCACCGTTTATTATTTCTCCTTCGAATCTAGACCGTTGATAGGTGCCACCTCACAAAATGCTTGAGAAACCCTATAAATACACCCTCTTTCCTTAGCATTTATCATCCACAATTTGAGTAAAGTTAATATGCAAGTTTATCTTAGGAGCTTGGAGATTTCATGGAGTCTTATACTTAGTTTTCATATCATGTGTTACTTTGCATTCTCATTTTAGATTACTTAATTGCTTCATAGTTACATTTTATCATCCCCATTGCATCATAGTTACATTTTAGGTTAGTTTGTTTTATGTTTGCATTTGATCATATGCATAATCATGGATAGTTCATTATAGTTTCATATCATCTCACTCATCTCCACTTGTTCATTCATCATCAACATCATCCTTTGTTTATCATCGTATCCATTATCCTTTCCATCGTTTTGTTTCATTTAGAAGCATACCACTAATCATTCCAGCACACATTTGCACATAGAAATCATCTTAGCTTGCATATTAAGCATCAAATCTCATTTTCTAGGTTGTCATTTTAACAACCTTTGTGCCCATAGAAATCTGAGGCCAAACGGTTTAACAAATCTCTAGAAATAGAGGACAATGATACGTATTTGAAAGATTTGATTGTATTACGAATAGAGTAGTTTACTTTATCAAAATTTGAATGTAAATTGTCTCATTAAGGTTTGTGTTGACATTAGATCTCTCCACATTCGACACATGCACAAAATGGCGCCCACCATGTGGGGCCTTTTCCTCACTTATTGCTAACTTTTTTGATGATTTCATGATTGTAGGTTCAAGGTTTATGACTTGGGAATGCTTTGCACCGGTCTGGAGGCAATTCTGAGCTATTTTGAGGCATTTTTGGGTTGTTTTTAGAGTTTTCGCGCCTCTTGTATCTATTTTGGCACCTCTTGCAAGTAGTTCAGAGACCATTTTCAGTTGTTTTGAGACCATTTTGGCTTGTTCTAAGATTTTTGGCACCTCTTGTACCTATTTTGGCGCCTCTTGCAAGCAGTTTAGAGACCATTTTCACCTATTCTGGGACCATTCTGGGCCACTTTTGGAGTTTTGGCGCCTCTTGCACCTGTTTTGGGTGCCTCTTGCTTGAGTTTTGGTGCCTCTTGCAAGTTGTTCTAAGACTATTTTCACCTATTTTGGGACCATTCTAGGCCACTTTTAGATTTTTGGTGCCTCTTGCACCTATTTTGGCACCTCTTGCTTGAGTTTTGGCGCCTCTTGCAAGTAGTTCAGAGACCATTTTCACTTGTTCTGGGACCCTTTTGCACTGTTTCTGGAGTTTTGGCACCTCTTGCACTTGTTTTGGCACCTCTTGCAAACTGTTTCGGGGAGTTCTGGCTTGTCTAACTCTATTTTTGAGCTTTATGTCTCTGTTTTGGTGCCTCTTGCAATTTGTCACCAAATCAGAAACTCACATTTTGTGTTGTGCATTTGCAGGTTTTCCCAAAATTCGTTGTCAAAGACTCAAAACATAAACTACTAACACATTGCAGGGGCTGGACATTATTCACTTGTTTTCCTTTTGGTTAAGATAGGAACGTAGCTTAATTAAAAAGTTAACGAATATCATGTTTCATTTTGGTTAAGTTAGGAACATAGCTTAATTAACGGGTTAATGAACACCATGTCTTTTGTACGTGATGGATGGTAGGCATATGCTCTCCCCTTAACTAGGTGATCCAAAAAGCTAGACCCATTCTTGTTTATGTACAAGTGTAAGTGGAGTATATGGCATGAGTTCTCTCTTTATTCATGCAAAATAAAGATCGATCAAACTATGAGTATACTTGCTTGCTTTTGTTTATCCTAGAGGGTCTGCCTTGTGGGAAAAAGTAATCACCCAAGGGAACGACCCAACCGCAATATAAATGTGAATACTTGAGGAAAGTTCAAGTATCACGAGGATAATTCTGACAAGATGGATCGAAAGGGACTCTTGTCATGGCATGGATTATCCCCCACAAATGGAACGCCTACATTGAAACCCTTGTTGTAGATTTTCCAAAATCCGTTATCTATTCTTTGGTGCAGCAATGGTGGTTGCCAAGGCATCCACATTCTCACAGTTTTTAGTAGAGGTGATCAGTTCGCCATGGGAGTTTCATGGGGACTAGAAGCTTGGTTGGCCTGAGAAGAGAGTGCACTATAAGGGGGAGCCTATGCAGCCAAGCTTCTTAATTCATCCGCTAAAGATAGTGCGGTTGGGGTAAAACCCGCGTGGAATCTAAAAGAATACAGTCTTACACAACCTTAGGAGTGTATATTTTGCTTGATGTGTCTTCAAAATGAAACTCAAACAAAACACCATCAAAAACATTAAATTTTGAAAGTGAAAACCTTAATTGGAACTACATTCATTGAGGTAGACAAGTCAATAACTTAGGTCCATCCATCTTCAGAAAATCAGTCCTTTCAGCAATGTTCAACCTTTCCTTAGGAAAAATAGAGTCAGAATATGTGGTTTACACGATGATTTCACAAAAGGTCAAGATTAGAAAACCAAAGATCAAACCTCTCAATCCAAAACAACATAAAAAATGTTTGTCTATGCTCTACGACTTTAGAAAAAGGTTAACCTTCAATTTTTACAAGAGAGCTTGCAAGGACAATCTAGAGTTATACATGATGTACTATTGTCAAAATCCAAGACTTTTCCAACATTTTGAGTACCTTAATTACACATCTTGAATCAAAACTCCAAGTCCAAGATCATTCTTTAGATACCTTAGAAGTCTAAACATTGTCGAAACAGACCTATACAAGTGGAACTTTTCAAACTAAACCTAGATCTAAACATTTCAAGGTGCCTAAATAATCAATATCCATCACATCTTTGCTTGTACAACCTAGTTTCATCTTCAGGATTTTTCATCTTTTAATCACGAAACAATGTCATGGAATCAAATCAAACTTAGTCTAATCAATAGAATTTGTCATTCTATTTAACTTAGTTGTAATCCTTGGCACTATTTCAAACTTAGATCAAAGCTTAGTCTAAATCATAACACTTGTATGCCCATCCAAGCGAGATCACAAAAGAGGAGACTCAAGGACAAGGAACTTGGAACACCCAATTTTGAAATAGAAAACATAGGAAGTTCGAGTAGTGAAACTTTCGATATCAAAAATCCCAACATTGAACCTCAAAATAGTGAGATCCCTAGCAACATGGTCGATGCAGAAGAAATCCCTATTCCTAGAATCAACAACACTCAAGGGGAAGAAATAAATGATGAGGATATCCGACAAGCGGAACAAGACCCCAACTTCCATAAGCTTTTGGAAAATATTTTTGAAAGAGATGGGGGAAAATACCTATTAATGTTAGCCAATCAAGGAGTCAAACTTCCCCCTAATTTTGATATCAACATCTTAAAATCACCTCCCCAAAAGCCTGAAAAGGAAACAAAACAAATGGTTGCTTTAACTCACCAAATGAAGAACCTTCAACAACAAGTTCTAGATATGCAAAGGGGAACTTCGAAACGATACTTGATTGAGGAAGTTTGTCCTTATCCCTTTAATCAATCCATCAACATGATTCCTCTCCCTAAATGTAGTGAATTTCCGAAGTATGATAAATACAATGGTACAACTGATCCATTAGATCACGTAAGGGAATTCTGAACTATGAGTCTAGAATTTTCTCATGAGGAAAATTATTTGATGAGACTGTTTCCACAAAGTCTAGGAGGGACATGCCTTGAATGGTTTTCAAATATTACACCCCCCATCAACACATTTGAAGAGTTGGTCAATAGATTTCTCACTCAATACTCTTACAATATCCAACACGATATCACCATGAAAGACCTTTGCAACTTGAAACAGAAAAAGGGTGAATCCTTCCTCATTTTCTTGCAAAAATGGAGGAGATTGTTTGCAAGGTATTCTCGTCCCATGCCCGAAAAGAAAAAGATAGAGATTTTCATTGACAACCTAAACGATGAGATGAGTTATAGATTGGAATTACAAAGTCCCCCTACCTTCAAAAAATTGATTGAAAACAGAATTAAAATTGAAGAAGCCTTAGTCAAAAGAGGGGTCATTAAAGTATACAATGAAAACAACTCATCCACTTCCTCTAACAACTACAATGGTCGGGAAAAACCTAAATTTTGGCAACAAAACAAGAACATGGGTAACAATGAGGTCATAGCTAAAAAATCAAAATACAAAACCAGTATTCAACCTAACGGCAGTTGCCACCAAGACTAATCAGACCAACAATCCTCCCAACACTCCAAATGTTAGCCAAAACAACAATTAGACCAATTTGGGGACTAAAGCAACACCATTTCCAAAACCTTCCAATCAACATAAATTCACACCATTGGGACAATCCTTAGATTCTGCCTTAAAGGAACTTACCGAGGCTAAGCTTATCATAGTGCTAGAAGCATGAAACTAGAATCTACAAGTCAAACCCTTTTGGTGGAATGATGCCCATTGCTGTGATTATCATCAAAACAAGGGTCATGTGATGAAAGATTGTTGGCAATTAAAACACGCAATCCAAGATCTCATTGATAACAAAAAGGTACACATTGAAGGACCCCAAACAAACAGTGATCAAGGATTGTTCAAGAACCCTTTACGCAATTATGAAAAGGGAGAGTCCTCTACATCGAATACCAAAGACAAGAATATAAACTATATTTATGATTCTACCATTCATTGTATTGAGATGGTTGAGAATTCAATCCAAGATAGTGAAATCAGAAGCCAAGGGAAGGATGCCACTACTAAAACCCAACACAATGATGACACCATCTCACATCAAATCAATGACCTTGTACCTAGAAATCTGAGCACTAACATTGACATGAATGACAATCGAATTAACGTCATCAAAATCACAAACGATCAAGACAATACACCTATCCATGCGATTACAAGAGGACAAACCAAGGTAACATTGAAAGGAACTACCCCTTCCACGTCCAAAATGAATATTTTTCTTGTAACTCAATATAACATCGTTGATCAGTTACAGAAGATACCCGCTCAAATATCCATATTGGAACTACTCAATATTTCATCGGCACACAAAGAAATCTTGGAACAAGCTTTAGTTGCCACCACAATACCAAACAATCTAGAAGTTTGTACATTTCAAGCTATGGTGGGACATTTGACTGCACCTCATTGCTTATCATTCTCTTAACATGATGATGCATCCACCACCCATCCACATAATGTTTCTCTCCACATCGAAGTCCTAATCCATAAACATCACGTCAAATGTGTCCTTATAGATGGAGGAACAGGCCTAAATATCTGCATCTCAAGCCTATTCATGCATTAGGATATTTTGAAAATGTTATTGATCCTAGAAGGAAAATCGCCATAAAAGCATATGATGATGAAGAAAGATCCTCCCAAGGATTGATCATGATCTTACCCATTCAAGTGGGACCAATCATCAAAGAAATAGTGTGTCAGGTGTTAGACAAGGAATTGACATATAACATACTCTTGGGACGACCATGGATTCATGAAATGCAAGCGGTACCATCAACCTATCATCAATGCCTGAAATTTCCTTTCAATGGACAGGAGGTCACCATTGCTGCAGATTCTAACAATACCCAATATTGCAATGCACTCAGAACAAGTCAAGCTACCTTTGTACCACATAATAGAGAAGTCATCAACTCTGATACATCAAACAAAGAAAGTCCAGTGGGTTCTTCGTCAAGACAGTATGAGGAAAAGGCTCAATCAAAAGACAAAGGGGTCGTTGACTCTATTTCATGCAACAATGGAAGACATCTTGATGCCTTATCAAAATAGTTGGAACAGATACAAATAAAAGAAAAGGGCATGGGGGAATACTCATTTGAGCAATCTTCATACTTATCACAACTTTCATCTTCTCTGAAGTCACATGGACAACCATCCACCTCAAGACAACAATCTTTACAACTCATCACGCTCTTTGATGGGAATTTTATAAAATAAAGCACTCAAGCAGAGGAATCAGAAGACAGGGATGTCCTAAACTGGCTATACAAAGATGAAGAACCTTCACAGGTATCAGTGTCCAATATATGCGTAGATAAGTATGGCAAAGGTCAAACAATCCTGACAAAAATGAGATATGAGGGAAATGGTCCTTTGGGTAAAAGAAAAGAAGGCATCAGTGAACCAATACAACTTGTCACAATGAATCCCAAAGACAAAACAGGACTAGGATACAGGGAAGACTCAAAAGAGGAAGCTACTCAAAGAGTTGTCGAAAGAATCTTACAGCTACAAGCTAGTGAGGATCATGAAACAGATTCCAATGAATATGAATGGGACTCCCTCTCTAAGGAATTTTTCCACAACAAAGAGATCGATGTAATCCAAAAGTATACACCAATATGTATGCAAGGACAATGTTCTGGTTCTAGACCCCTTGAATATGGATCACAATATGTCGTTGACTCAAGTGAAGACGATCATTCTTTGAGTGAGATAGACACGTTGGAAAAGAGTAACATCCTATACCTCATTGGACAATTTGACAACATGGCTATCTTGATGCTTACACCTTATGACCTTGGCCAATCTAATGATTCCTTATCCTTAATGCATCTTGAACTAATTGATTGGGATCAAAATGAGCCGCTTGACATACCCGCCTTTTCAAATGATGATGCCCTTGTGAACTTCCTATGTTTCGATAATCCTGACACATGTTCTACCATTGAATCTTAGAATAAAGCTCCTGACGAAGGGAGTGTCAAACCTTTCAACTGCAAAATGAAAAATATAAGAAATGAGTCTAATAGTGAAAACCATCTGATGTCAAGTTATTAAATCAGGAAAAAGTAAAAACAAAGAGCGTATCTCAAGGTGAAAACCTCCTTGAGGCACCAAGAGATGGAAGGTTTGACACACTCCCAAAACACTATCAGGAGAGATTTTTAGTACTAATAGAACCTACACAATCCATAAATGTTGGTACAACCAAAATAGTGAAGACCCTGTGTTTAGCAGAATCCATGACAGAAGAGGAGAAACCTCGTTTCACCAAATTCTTTGAGGAGAGGAAAATCAAATTTGCTTGGTCATATGTTGATATGCCAAGAATAGATCCAAAACTCATTATGCATCATTTATCATTACCACCTGGTGTAAAACCAGTAAAGCAAAAACTGAGAAAGATGCATCCCTATATCACCCTTCTGGTGAAAGTTGAGTTGAAAAAGATATTAGATGCAGGATTTATAAGATCTATTGACTATGTCGAGTGGATATCAAACATTGTTCCGATATCCAAACCAGATAAGAGCATCAGGATATGCACGGACTTCAGAGATCTTAACAAAGCCTATCCAAAAGATGATTTTCCTCTACCAAACATTGATTTGATTATAGACTTGACAGTTGGGCATGGAATGTTATCACTTATGGATGGTTTTTCTGGATACAACCAAATAAAGATAGCACCTGAAGATCAAGATAAAACAGCCTCCACATGTCCTTGGGGCAATTTTTGCTGGAATCTAATGCCTTTTGGGTTGAAAATTTTTGGAGCTACATATCAGAGAGCTATGCCTACCATATTCTGTGACATGATGCATACCTTTATGGAAGACTATGTAGATGATCTATTGGAAAAATCCTACACTAGAGAAGGACACTTAGAGATTCTAGACAAAATATTCACAAGATTGGAGAAATTCAAGGTGAGGTTAAATCCCAAGAAATGTGTGTTCGGTGTAATGCCAGCTAAACTTTTGGAATACATTGTCTCATCTAAAGGCATTGAGGTGGATCCTGCAAAGGTCAAATCCATCATGGAAATTCCTCCTAAAAACATTAGTCAACTTAGATCATTACAAGGAAGGTTCCAGTCCATCAAAAGATTCATTGCACAATTAGCTGATAAAACTCTCCTTTCAACCACTTATTACACAAGAATGTCTCTTTCACGTGGGATGAATAATGTGAAGCTTCCTTCAATCAACTAAAGCAGTACCTGATGACACCGCCTGTGTTGATACCACTAGTCAATGGAAAACCATTATTACTATATATTGCAACAACCGAGATATCTTTGGGAGCCTTATTAGCACAGGAAGATTCTACAGGAAAGGAGAGAATCATCTATTATATCAGCAGGACCTTAAATGGTTATGAGATCAATTACTCCTTTATTGAGAAATCCTGCTTAGCAGTTGTATTTGCTACACAAAAATTAAGGCACTACATGCTGACTTGCACCATCAAACTGATTGCCAAAATTGACCCATTAAAGTACTTACTCAACAAAGCTGCTTTAATAGGGAGGTTAGCCAAGTGGGTCATGATATTGAGTGAGTTTGACATCCAATATGTGGACAGGAAATAAATTAAAGGACAAGCCATAGCAGATCAACTAGTTGAACCACCATTGTCATATAACAATCCAATGAACATTGAATTCCCTGATAATGATAGCCTAACCATATCTACACAATAGTGGCTACTATACTTTGATGGCTCTTATACACAACATGGATCAGGTGCAGGAATCTTGTTTGTCTCGCCGCAAGGATACACAATTCCTAAATCCTACAGATTAATGTTCCCTTGCACCAACAACATAGATGAATATGAAGCATTGATCATTGGAATCAAGATAGTTGTTGAATGGAAAATCACGGAATTGCTAGTCTATGGTGACTCACAACTGGTCATCAACCAAGTCAATGATGATTATCAAACAAAGGATGACAAGTTGCTTCCCTACAAGAGGATGGTGGATGATTTCAAAAAGTACTTTGTTGAGATCAAGTTTACACAAGTTCCTAGAATAGAAAACAAAGGTACAAATGCAATGGCCACCATTGCTTCTCTGTTGCAGATACCTAAGCAACAAAGACGTTATGAATTATTGGTAGAACAAGTGTCCAACCCAGCCTATGAAGATCCAGAATCCCAAGTGATATGCCATATTGTCGACCCTCAAATTTCCCTCTATGGAGAGATCCATACCTACTTGCAAGACAATACCCTTCCAATTAACTTATCTTGAAACCAAAAAAGAAACTTCATTCGACAAGCGGCTCGGAACACCTTAATAGCTGATGTGATTTATAGACAAGATTTGGATGGTACTCTTCTTCTGTGTCTAGAATGTAATGAAGCTAAAATCGCTTTACAAGAGGTTCACGAAGGTATTTGTGGCACTCATTCAAGTGGCTTAACCTTAGCTAAGAAATTATTATGATTGGGGTATTACTGGCCGAATATGGAGAAAGAGTCATTTCAATATGTCAAAAGGTGTTCCAAATGTCAAATTCATGGAAACTTGATACATGCACTGGCACAAGAGTTGCATCATTTCACAGCTAAATGGCCTTTTTGTCAGTGGGGATTGGACCTTGTAGGTGAGATTCACCCCTCTTCCTCCAATGGACATAAGTTTATAATCATAGCCATAGAATATTTCACCAAGTGGATTGAAGTTGTTCCTCTAATCACCATCACTCAGAAACAAATCTCATCATTCATCCTGAATTATCTCATTTGTCAGTATGGTGTTCCTCAATCAATCATTATAGACAATGGTTGACCCAAGCTAAGAATCACGATGTTCAAGAGCTATGTGAAAGATTCCATATTCAACATCGGTTTTATACACCTTACTATCCCCAAGGGAATGGCCAAGTAGAGGCCTCAAACAAGACTATCCTGAAGATTTTGAAGAAAACTATGAATGAAGCTGGACGTGATTGGCATGTTCAACTAAACCTGGCATTGTGGGCTTACAAAACCAGTATCTGTACCCCAACAAGAGCAACACCCTATTCTCTTGTCTATGGATCAAAATTTATTCTACCTATTGAGGTTGAGATACAATCCCTATGTGTGTCACTTAAAGGGATGATTTCATATGAGGATTACAAAGTATCTAGGCTACAAGAATTAGAACTGTTGGATGAATGCCAACAGCATGCAGTTGATCACTTAAAAGCTTATCAACAAAGGATATCTAGAAGCTAAAATCATAGAGTAATACCTAGATCATTTCAGGTGGGTGATTTAGTCTTAAAAGAAAATCCTCGTAATCAACAAGATCGAGAGAAGAAGGGAAAATTTGAACCTAACTGGTTGGGTCCCTTTGTTATAGCATCATTCTTTGGATCAAGAGCATATTAGTTATCCACACCAGAAGGGGATCTATTTGAAAAACCCCTCAATAGCTTGCATCTCAAAAGGTTTTACACCTAGCTCATCCAGTGCATTGGTAAAGATCTTGGAAAAATACCAAAAAAATTAAAAAAAATGCAAAAATCCAAAAAAAAATAGAAAAAGGATTAAAAACAGTAAAGAAAAAAGATCGTCCTCTAGTGAAAATCACTTTGGTGGCGCTTTGGGCAAGTACCTTGGTGAAAACCTAGAAAACATGCGCCTTGTGTAAAATAAGCACTCTCCATCTATTTTAGGCTATGTGACTTGCTCTACAGCATTCATCCATCATGCTTTCATCTTTGCATTTGTCATGCTTCCATGTTCGCACCATAGCTTGATCTAGTGTTTGTATCATGGTATCCCCTAGCATTACTCGACCCATTCTAAAAATCATTTTGCCTTATCGTATCACACTAGGGGCATGTCTTGCATTGGATTGGATTCTTGTACATTCTCAAGGTCGAAAAATCAAAAATCCCAAAAACATTCAAAACATATCAAAATCCCACAAACATTCAAAACATATCAAAATCCCAAAAACATTCAAAACATGTCAAAATCCAAAAACAGGTCAAAAAGTCAAAAGGTCAAAAACATAGTCTTCATTTGAACTATGTCATCTTTGGGCTTGGAACGTAGGAAAGGGTGATCTTTGATTATCCCCTGAGACATTTAGGTCAGTCTTTTAGGTGTCCGCTATGTTCATATTTTCGTCTTGTAAATTTTGGTTGTGTCATCAATCGAACTACGTGGTCTTTGCATGTATAACGTAGGAAAGGCTAATATGTTGATCAACCCCAAGGCCCCTAAGATAGGTCTTTAGGTTATGTATTGGTTGTCATAGTCGTGTCTCACCCTGGACTGGGGGCAAAATCCTGCACTCACTAGGGGCAAATAAACTTTGAGCTTGAACCAACAGGAAAATAGTCGTCAGACCAACGTTACAAACACAAACTTCAAATGGATGATGATCTTTCTGAATCAAGGGTTTATCACATTAAACACGAAAGTTCAAATTGTTCTACTTTGATTTTTGATATCATATCTCTCGAGTCCTCGATGATGTATTGAACTAGAGGAGCAAGGAAGGAGTATGATTTTTCTTTGTATGTTGTCTGTATCATTTTTACTATGCAAGTTGTCGCGAGACGTGCACTACAAAGTATCACTGATGACATTCTAAATTTGCATAGGAAAAAGATTAACTCTTGTTTGTTTACACAAGTAATGCTCAGGTCATCTCAGTTTAATTATACTTAAAGATGCTTGTGTTAACTTGCAATTTTAAAACATCATGTGAAAGTAGTACTTAGGTCATCTTGGTCTAAAATATGCCATCAATTCTTGTACTCACTTTCAAAATTTTAAAGGCCCAATGATGATAAAGAGCACGACAAATTGGTTAATATAAATGACAACTTTTGAATACAAGATTTGCATAGTTAATTTAAATTGCATTCATGTTAGTATGGCATGTGTATTTATGGGGTTTTTCAATGCTAAAACAATTTCACAATGGTGTCATCTCTATTATTAATGGATTGAGTACACTGGACATTAACCAAAAAAAAAATCATTCTCATTTAGTTGCACATCAATTGCATTATCATTTGCATATCTTAGAAAACATTCTCACATCATTTACATTCATACATCCCATCATAATATTTGTCTCAGAAAATACAAAAGAAAATAATAAAGGACATACATTGCATATCATTTCCAACATCAAAATCATGTCATCCACTACGCTTAAATAAGTGAGTCTCTTCAGATTTGCAAGAAAGTTGGGAAATATGTCAGAGTTATGAAGCTTAAAAGATCAATCTACTGTAGTCTTCCCACAACTTTTGGAAGTTGGACAGACTCACTTATTCTAACTTAAGGCCCTAAACATTTGAAGTCATGCACATTCAATCATTTGCATAAGCATAAATCACATCACATTGCATAATCATAATCATCAATCATTTGCATAATCATAAATCACATCACATTGCATAATCATAATAAATCACATCACATTGCATAATCATAATCATCAATCATTTGCATAATCATAAATCACATCACATTGCATAATCATAATCATCAATCATTTGCATAATCATAAATCAAATCACATTGCATAATCATAATAAATCACATCACATTGCATAATCATAATCATCACATCACATTGCATAATCATAATCAATCACATCACATTGCATAATCATAAATACATTCATCACATTTCCTAATCATTATCATCACGTAGAAATTAAATAAATTTACAACATCGCATATCATAATAGGGAAATCAAATGCATATCAACATTTGGATCATAATCATCGCTGCATATCATATATCATCAAAAATGTCATAATGTCCATGTGTACAAGGATATCCAAAAGTAGGATGAGATACATCAAAATCCAAAAGGGCACTGTATCATGGGAAACACCTCCTCAATCTCACAAAAGGTGTATACACAATGTCCAAGGAACATCACAAAATGCTATGTCGAGCTCCCACTAGATGTTGTTGCTCTCATGGAACTAGTACCTCCTCCACCCGACGGACCTGCACTTGGATCTCTCCTCTCTCTAGGCAATGGCTGCATGACACCCATGCTAATAGTCTGAGAATGAGATCTGCCAGAACGAGACTGTACAAAACTCTCTCAATGCTCAGGAGGAACCAACTCATGATATTTACCTTTGTAAAACTACAACTCCTGAGAAATGTGTCGGATCTCTCTGAAGAAATTTGTTGTACCTACATATGGTGTCATCTGTTGTATCCTCTCAGCAATGGCCTTAGCCTACTCTATCCGGTGTCTAAAGGCATCCCTCTCTGATGTAAGTATGATCATCTATGCCTACAATTGTTGTATCTGCTACCTATTTGTCCCTCTATCAGTCTTCAAAATATCAATTTGTGCCCGACACTTCCCTAACTCATCCTGAAGGGACACAATTTGTGCTTGAGCCTGCGCTATCTCGCTCTAAAAAAATTGAACCTCTACCTACAAAGCTGCTATCTATGACGACTGCTGATGAGAGGGTATCCCAATCTGAATCCTAGGAAGCACTGCCTGAGCTACGGTAACACTCTTGCACCTCAGAACTGCAAAATCAAATGGATGACTATCATCTGCACCATCATCACTCTCCCCACCACCCTCTGCGCCACCCTCACCTCTACAACCACCCTCTGCACCACCATCATCACCTCTACAAACATCCTCCCCACCATCATCACCACCCTCGTCATCTCCTCCCTCTCCATCAACTAGTGGTACTAGCTCCTCTAGATGAGTAAATCTAGGAAAGGGATGCATGTGGAAGAACTTTGAATAATCCTCGGTCATCCCGACATCTGTAATAAATAGAATATAATCCCATAAACCTGGTGTCAAGGTATAGTACTTTGTACAAGCTGCCTCATATGATACACAAGGGCCCCACTTTAATACATCATGTCATCGCCGTGCATAATGGGAAACTCTCAGGGGCATTCCCTGAACCCGTCCAAACTGTTGACATACTCACAGATACAAGTATCGCTCAAGCACAACATGTGTCCACCCAATCAGATAGTGGGATAACAACATATACGACATCTCCAGTTGATCCTCTAGCCACTACTCACAATCCAAGTATGGACGCCATGTTACAGTCTCCAAATCGTCCAGAGCATGCCTCCAATAGGCAACCTTGCCCAGCTTATGTTGGACATGTGGACTGCTATAACTGAAAAACATAGGGTCTCCCTGGTGGTTGATGTCTCTCTCCCATGGGTCGAGTGATAGCTATATGCTCCCATGCCCAGGTCTACAGTAATGTGACGCCACATGACAGGTTTGTCGCCCAGTAATAAACAACCTCGTGCAAATCTCAGTATAAGTGGGCTTGTGGTTATCCTAATACCTGGCCCAACCAAGGTCATCGTGACTTTAGGTTGTTGGGACAGCCTTCTTGTTTGATGTGTTTATTTCATGCATTAGACACTAATCTGCCTTGGTCCTTTATACCTTGGTGTATCATGTCTTCTGCTATAGCAAAACTCAATGCTCCTAAAGATGGCAAATTGCATTTGGATTGCATTTCATCTCCATCCTCTCATCTATCAAAATCCCCCCCATCCATTCATCCTCCATCACTCTCCCCTCCCAATCTCCTGTCGCCTTCTCATCCTTTCTTACCCATCCCTTTGCATCATCTTCCTCATATACCCCTTGCATCATCTCTTCCATTTCAAGAGCACACTCGTGTTCTCTTGAACCCACATGTCCTCTTGAGGGGGCATTTTCATCATTTTTTTCCCTTCCTAGTCACTCCTTTGAATGACTGGGGCATCTTTCCCAATCTAACCATCATCTTCTAGGTTCTATATTTTAATATTCTTTGAAATGATGCTACTTCGTAACACCATCTCAAAGAGGGGAAAAATGTAGACACCTAAATTTGGACACTTAATTTATCCAAATTTATCCCCTTTTGTCTAAGCATCCCCTTATTTGCATTAATTAAGTAATATCGCTATTATTTAATTAATATCCTTAATTCTGTCAAATCCCTAAGGTATTTAATTAATAAATAAATACCTTATCTTTTTAATCCTCCTTTTCATCAAATGAATTAAATAAATATGACATTTATTTAATTCCTCATATGTCACATCCTCCATCATTTTTACCTAATCCCAATTATTCTCCTAATCTTATCATTAGATGCAAGCTCAAATCCTTGATTAGGATGTGTCACATCCTCCAACTTTTGTAAGTTGGTCTCTAATCTCTCTTATACACCTAACCCTCCTCTAATCTTTCATTAACTAGCCTAATCAACCTCTCATGGAATTTTTAATTCCTTTTATCCTTCCAATAAATTTTTTTTCTCCCATGTGATCTGACTTGTCAAGCATCAAGTCACATGTGAACCATCTAACCTCTTTCTAAATCATAATTAGTTTATGGTTAAAATGTGCACACCCCTAATCATCATTAGGTCACATCCTCTGCACTTCCCACTTGCTCTAATATGTCATTAATTTGTCTAATCGTGTATTTGTACAACCTTAATCACTTAATTAGGTCAACCTAACTCATGTCATTTATGGAATGCGTCCTGTCAACCCAATAGCTTTTTTTTCCTTTTGGAGAAGTTGGGCACTTTCCCATGTGAATTTTTAATTCACATTTAATCCCCCAATGCATTTCAAAGAATTTTAAATTCTTTCTCTCATTCCTATGTGGATATTTGAGGAATTTTTAATTCCTCTCATGACCTCTCACCCACATGGGGACAATGACCTCTTTTATGAGGAGATTTTGTCCAAATCCCAAGGTACTATGTAGTACCTCCATGTCATGTACTCTCCTTCCAACTCATTTACACATCATATTTTTCAAGCCACTTCACATGCCACATGTCAAGATGTGAGGGCTTGTGAGTTTTCAACTCACCATAGCCCTACATCTTGGCCATGTTGGTTTAATCTCAACCGTCCATTTCTCTAGAGAATTCAAAATTCTCTATAAATACCTCCTATTTTCCCTTATTTTAAGAGGAGATCATTGTGCTAGCCAAACTCTTGCAAATTTTTTATTTGAGCCATACTTAGTCAAATTTCTCATTTTCTTGCACTCACCATAGCATTTGCTTCCATTATCATCCAACTTCAACCATCTTGCATCCTCATTATCCACCATCATGATATATACTTACCAAAGATCAAGGGCCAAATCCAAAGACACCGGACAAGGTGGTCTTCATTTGCTTTTGTTAAATTAAACGATCGCCCAATCGAGGTGAAAAGTCATATTTGTTGCCTAAAACCTTTGCTTTACTATTTTCTAACACGATTGCCCACAGGCTCACACAATCAAACTACTGTTCCTCACTCCATTGCGAGGTGATGATTTATGTCAACCTGCCCATCATCTCACCCATCATGAGTAGTGAGCAGAATAATCCTACTATCGTTCCTCACCTATCATGAGGTCGATACAACACTAGTTCTATCATTTGATTCTTGCCTATCATGAGATCAAATCATCATGAAAAACATCAATCAAACACTGCACATACCACAATCTGACAGAAATCAATCCAAAACATGACAAACTGATGACTCGTAGGCTTCAAGGACATCTTGCGAACATCACCGAGGGCTTCTAAGCAACCATTCTACAAATGGGTCAAACGATGTTTTAAACCACCAAATCAACAAAGATGAAAAATCTCTTCTAAGTGAAACAAGAGGTACCATTTGGGACCCCAAAGGTACTACAAAACAAAGTTTGTAAATTAAAATAGGGTTTTTGTTTACAAGAGGCACCGGTCATTCCACACCAAAAACAAGAGCCATCTCAAAACATGGATTTCACCCTTACAAGAGGTGTCTCTTGGGACCCCAAAGGCACCAAAATAGTGTTGGAGGCCAAAAAATTGAATTTCAAGCTTACAAGAGGCACCACTTGGGACCCCAAAGGCACCAAAACTCTAAAAACACCCAAAAACAAGCATTTTCAACCTTGCAAGAGGTGCCATTTGGGACCCCAAAGGCACCAAAACTCTTAAACCACACAAAAACTTGAATTTCAAGCTTTCCAAAGGCGCTATTTGGGACCCCAAAGGTGTGAAAACTCTCAAAAACACTTCAAAATTGCAAAAAGATCATCCGAACGTGCAACGTAACATCAAACGAGCTACAACACCTATCTATGACGTTCAAAATATCATAAAAAAGGTAAGAAAATGACTAACAAAGAGGTTTCTCGTAAAGCATACCGTAGGTCCAAAGGTAGCGGGCTGATCAGGTTAGCGAAGACGCTCGAAATGATGCTTGTGGTATGGGATCACCATCTTCCTCTAAGCTCTCCACTATTCAACTTATCCAAACTCCAAATGTGCAAATGAATCCAATTTTACCACTTTTTACCTTTTCAAGGGTAAAATGGAGGGAATTATGGTGGGATTTATTTATCATTTTTACCAAAAAGGAGTGGTAATTAATCAACACTATTCAAAGAAAGAGCTTGCAATGACCTTTCGAGAGATAAATCATCTCCGACATCCAAATCTCACTGAATCAACATTGGATCATCATCATAATCATCACAACACCATCACCTTATTCCAACATTTCATTTTAACATCCCCACATTCACCGATTTATCTCTCGAGGGGGCATATATTCGTCAATACCTGAAATTCAAAAGTATGGGGCATGGTCTAGAGCATCGAAATCTTGCATCATCTGGGGCATCGAAATATTTTTTGAGCATCAACATCAAAATTTTCTTTGAAGCAACGTGTAAACACATTACTTCAAAGAGGGGAAAAATGTATACACCTAAAAACGGTCATCATATTCAATTAATTAAACACAACCTATTTGATTAATACTTCAACTACATATAAATAAGGTCTTACTTTATTTATATTGTTCACTTTCCTTTTAATTCTCCTAAATCTCATTATTCTAAATAATTAAATAAACAAAATACCCTAAACGTGTTTATTTAATTAACCTTCCTTAATCCTGATTAAGAATAGGAGTACTGCAACTTTGTGTACAACTACAAAGGTCATGAAAATAAATAAACCCACTATTAATTAGAACTATCTCACAATGGCCCACCAGTTTGAGAAAAAACATGGCTTTTATTCCTTATACTTCCAAACAAATTGGCTATAACCTTTGTTTGTTAATTTAAACTCACATTTGGCATGTTTCCAATTGGTCAAAGGATTCTCTCCACACACATGGCATGTTGTCCTTGGTCAAGGGGACAACATCCTGATTCCTTTCATCTCCACCATCTATAATTTCTCCTTCGAATCTAGACCATTGATAGGTGCCACCTCACAAAATGCTTGAGAAACCCTATAAATACACCTTCTTTCCTTAGCATTTATCATCTACAATTTGAGTAAAGTTACTATGCAGGTTTATCTTAGGAGCTTGGAGATTTCATGGAGTCTTATACTTAGTTTTCATATCATGTGTTACTTTGCATTCTCATTTTAGATTACTTAATTGCTTCATAGTTACATTTTATCATCCCCATTGCATCATAGTTACATTTTAGGTTAGTTTGTTTTATGTTTGCATTTGATAATATGCATAATCATGGAAAGTTCATTATAGTTTCATATCATCTCACTCATCTCCACTTGTTCATTCATCATCAACATCATCCTTCATTTATCATCGTATCCATTATCCTTTCCATCGTTTTGTTTCATTTAGAAGCATACCACTAATCATTCTAGCACACATTTGCACATAGAAATCATCTTAGTATGCATATTAAGCATTAAATCTCATTTTCTAGGTTGTCATTTTAACAACCTTTGTGCCCATAGAAATCTGAGGGCCAAACAGGTTAACAAATCTCTAGAAATAGAGGACAATGATACGTATTTGAAAGATTTGATTGTATTACGAATAGAGTAGTTTACTTTATCAAACTTTGAATGTAAACCGTCTCATTAAAGTTTGTGTTGACATTAGATCTCTCCACATTTGACACACGCACAGTACCTATTACCTAATTATATGCTATAATTTTTTGTCCAAAGCAAATATTTGTTTTTCTAAAGAAAAAATTCAAAACAATTAATCATAAATGTTTAAAATCTCAATTATTGGCGTTCCAATTGGATGAAACCTTTCACCTCTTATTACAACTCTCATATTTTCCAAAACAATTAATAATATATTTAAAAAAATTGTACAATACTGACTTATTAGTGTATTGAAATTTTAATTTTAAAAAATTGTATGTCTTAATTAACTTAGTATTAAAGAAGAACATGTAGCCTTAATTCTAATACTCAAATTCTAATTCTAAAAATGACAATTAATAATTGTATGATCAATAAAATGTTCACACATCCTAGAAATACCATCTTCGTATATCTCTCAACATTTGTTGATGGTGCGAAGGGGCAACTAAAAAATTTAAATAAGGTTGCTTCTTTATTTTCATAGATTCAATAATTATCCAAGAAAAATGTAAAGGTCATGGATCAGCTTCAACAAATTCAAGACCAAGTTAAACAATTTCAATACAACAACAAACTTGGCCAATGCCATAAAGTGTTTCAACTCAACAATTGATTCTTTGTTACTTCTAGCTTTCAACCCTTTGTATGGTGAATGCAATCCTTGAAAGATTGTATATTTTTTTAGGTCTCACTCAACTACCTATTGGTATCTTTTATTATTTATTATTTGTAATTTTTCTTTTTTCAATATAAAAACAACTTTTTTAAGGAAGGTGACATGTAAAACTTCAATTGTGGTTGTTTAATACATCACATCCTAGATTATTCCTATTATGAAGGCTACATAATATACTTCCACCATCCCAAAGGCTAAGACAATTTTCAACAACATAAATTATTTTCTAAAATTTAACAAAACGAGAATACATTATCTACCTTTTTCTTTTATTTTAATGTTTAAAAATAATTAAAAAACATTATATTGTTCATATTTTATTTATTTAATAAATAGTATTTTTAAAAATAATGTATTTTTATAATTATAATAAATAAATAA
>VDFB02089272.1:0-11649 GCA_007258455.2 Sequoia sempervirens | reverse complement strand
TATATATTTAAAAAACATTGAAAAATAAATTAAAAAAACTATTTTGCAATTAAACAGTAGTAAAATTTAATTTGAATTATTATTTGGTTAATTTATTTTTTTTATTGAAGATCGATGGAAGTTCGTTTTTTTTAATAATCTTATTGAAAATGATGTGATTTAGATATATTTTTATTCATTGTATTATAATTTATTTAGATAATAGAAATATTATTATTTGTATAATTTAGTTATACAAATAAATAAGTAATAGCAATGTTGTTTTTTTTTTCATTTCATTTTTGGTGCAATCTTCTTAATCTACTACACCAAAATTATGGCATGTCATCCATACAATCCCATGCCATGCTTAATGAAGGCCACAAATTGACCTTAATTCTTTGGTACTATCTTGCCATACTACAATATACTGATGTTTTTTACTTCACAACAAGCATTTTATTTACCACAACCTAATATTTAAAATGAATGCAAATTTATTTATTTCAAAACTTGGATTTGGAAGCACAAAATTTGTTTCCTATTCAAGATTCTATAAGAAGTTAGTAAAATTTTGATGAAGAAAAGTTTGTAAAAAATCATTAAAATTTATTAAAGAAGATATTCAAAAGATCTAAAATGTTATATTCAAATAAGATAGAAGCATGCACAAATATTTACATATATTATTGTTAACTTGCCTCAATAATCAAGCAATAATTCATTATAATTTCCTCTAACCATAGACATTTAAAGTCCACCTATTAGTAAAAGAATGAAAGGAATCTTCTAGCTACACATAAAAGCAATTTT
The DNA here is from genome assembly GCA_007258455.2 of Sequoia sempervirens. Classification (NCBI taxonomy): domain Eukaryota; kingdom Viridiplantae; phylum Streptophyta; class Pinopsida; order Cupressales; family Cupressaceae; genus Sequoia; species Sequoia sempervirens. The sequence goes on along the minus strand of VDFB02089272.1, from coordinate 10,857 downwards.
GTCATTGTTTATTTGTATTGGTTGGTCAATGTCTAATTGTATTCCCAAAGATACCTTACAAGATAACATGGGTGATGGAAAATTTGTTAATGAGATTTATATTTAGCGTTAGCATTCTCATATTTGTGTCTATCTCATTGTTGTTTAATGTAGTGGTAAATAAGTTTATTTTAGCTAATCATTATATTTGATGTAGATTTGTTAGGTTGTGTCCAAAAAATGATACCTTTCACATAGGATGGTGTACATGAACTTCGAGCTCTTTTAGAATGCACTCCAAAATCCCTAGAATGAATATGCATCTTACATGTTTTAGAATTTAAGCTCTTTTAGTGTATGCTATTGATTATCTCATTCAAAATGACACCACAAACATCAAATTTGGTTCACAATAAATTAACTTCCACTTCAATTAAAGTGAAGGATACAATAAGACCATAAAAATAACAACGAGAAAGAAAAAAAGAAAATTTGAATAGAAAAGAAATGGATAGAAAGCAATCTCCTCTCACCTAGGGTGAGGCAAGCAATGTTCAAAGTTAGGGCTAGAGTTCAATTAGAATTAGGGTTATGACACAATTAGGGTTAGGGTTCGAATGATGTAATGTGAAAAATATTTACTACAACCATGTGAGATGAATTTGAAATGTCCATGAAGATTCAGGCGGAGGATGGCCTGCGAATGTCTCTGCTTGGGCCGAGCTAGGGCTCCCGTGCCCTAGCTCATAACCAGTTTTTTCTGCATCTGCGCGATCTGGGGGGGGGTTGGTGTTCCTGGGAGCGGGAGTCTTTTTCTGGTGTGTAGTGTTGACTGGGGAGGTTGGCAAGCGCGTTCTCCTGCTGCTTGGGCCGACTGGTGTGTTCGGGGGGTGTCTCCACGCACGTGGGAGTTTGGCTTCAGGTGTGCCCATGGATCTGTGGTTGGGTTTTGCGAGTTCCCTTGTTGGTAAGGGTGGATCGGGGGCTGTAGGAGGTTCCTTTCGGTGCTACTTCTCTCCCTCTTTTCTGGTGCGAGTGTGGGAGAGCTGGAGTGGCCGCTATTGCGGAGTTTGGGAGGTGGTAGTGGTAGGGGTTTCGGCCCATTTTTTCTTTTTGTGGGTTTATGCATTGGTGTAGGGTTTGATGGCTTTATCCAAGGGAGAAGCTTCTGGGGTTACTCCTGATTTGAGTTTCCGTGCAACATTTTGCTCGATGTCCCCAAAGGATGGGATGTCAACATTTAATAACAATTTATTTGCTACGGACTCTGGGATGGATAGTGTAGGATTGTCCTCTAGTTCATGGATCACAAAGGTCAATGGTTGTCTAGAGCGGTGCAAGGTGAGACCGAAATTTGTTGTTCCACCTGATCTGATTGTTGAAGATATTGATTACTACTCAAATCATTCCTTATATTGCAAATTTTTGGGGATGAGGGTCTCACTCCAGTTTTTGGAGACTTGGGCTCAGAGAACGTGGGAGCCGGTGGGGGAAATGGAGATAATGTTGCTGGCTAACAGTTACTTCATGGTCACTTTTAACTGCATAGCGGATCGCAACAGGGTGTTTGAGGGAGGACCTTATTTTCATAATAAGGTGGGGTTGTTTATCAAGTCGTGGCATGCAGGATTTAACCCTGCTGAGGAGCTTCCAAATTGCGTCTCGGTGTGGGTTCGTTTACCTTGCCTCCCAGTGGAATGCTGTCGGGAGGATGTGTTGCTTTTGCTGGCTTCGCTGCTTGGAAAATCAGTTGGAGCTTCGTCACAGACCTTGGGGAAAAAGGTAATGACTTTTGCAAGAATTTGTGTTGAAATTGACCTAAGTAAGCCTCTGCCCGATGCAATAGATATGTGTGCAGGTTCTTATTCTTGGGTGCAGCAATTAGACTACGAGACCCTTCCTTTCCGCTGCAGGCTCTGTCGTGAATATGGCCACTTGCTGAGAAAGTGTCCAAGATACAAGTCGATGGACCCCCAGCCTTCTCAGCCTTCTAGGGAGCCTCCCAGGGAGGATAAGGGGAAGGGCAACGGTCCTACTGCGGGGGCAGATAATGATGGTTTTGTTCCTGTTAAGGCTCGGAATAAGAATAGGGGGCAAAAGAGGCCTTTCAGCGAAAGGCAAGAAGAGGGCACTTTTAATAGGTTTGAGGTTTTGGACGACCTTAGTCACCAGGAAGTTAACCCAGGTTTGGTAAACTTGGAGCAGGGGATTGAGGGGTTTGCTCAAGAGGGACCTGCTCTCGATTCTTCTATGGAACCACAAGGTGATTCTGGTGTGCTCACGGATGCTGCTATGCCGATAGAAGGTCTGGAGGCTCCTGTTTCTTTGGCTATTATTCCAGCAGTGGGGGAGGATTCTTCTCCTCTTGGGCGAAGTGCAGATCTGGATTCTACTAAGAAATCTAAGCCTCCAAAATTGGGTATTTTGCAAAAAGATATTAAGAAAGGTGGGGCAGAGAAATTTGCTAAACCAGGTAGAAAGAAGGATGTGGAAAAGATCAAATTGACAGGCGAGAACTTGCTTGATTCAGGGTCAGTAAAGACTCTGGATTCTCACTTTTCGAGCCCCTTGAAATGATAGTTCTTTCATGGAATGTAAGGGGCTTGAACAGCGGCCCTCGACAAAAAGCGGTTCATGATTTAGTTCGAAAGCATGGTCCTGATGTGTTTTTTCTTCAGGAGACTAAGTTATCTGTTGAGAGTATGCTTAACTTGGCACCTAGGCTATGGAGGTGTGGTGAGTGTCAATGTATCGGTGTTCATGGATCTTCTGGGGGTGTGGCCTATTTTTGGAATCCTCGAAAAATTCGACCTCTTTGGTGGGTGTCTTCTAAATCCACTATGTCTATGATTGCTTCTAGCTTTGAGACAGGGGAGGTTATTCTCTTTTCTAATATCTATGCTCCTACTGATATCCGGGGTAAGCAAGCTCTGTGGTCTCATATCAGGTTAGTCCGATCTATGGCACCTTTCCATCCATGGATTATGGCTAGAGACTTCAATGCTATTTGCGAGTTGGCTGAGAAGCGGGGTGGTTCTGGGAGGCTGAAGCCCTCTGCTTTGTTGCTTCGGGATAGCATCAACTCTTTAAATATTGTTGATATCAAGCCTAGTAATGGACAGTTTACTTGGAACAACCGTCGAGTTGGGGATTATTGCATCGCAGAAAGGCTGGATCGCTTTCTGGTGTCCTGTTACTGGGTTGGGGGGATGTGGTCTTCCCGCTCTGAGATCTTGGATTGGAAAGGTTCTGATCACTGGCCTATCAAGCTTGTCATTGATTTGACTTGTGCTCCGCGTGCGCCTTCTTTTAGGTTCCATCTCATGTGGTTGCGTGACCCTTCTCTAAAGGATTATGTGGCAGAATGGTGGGGGAGTGGTAGACCTGCGTATGGGACAGCAATGTATATTTTTTCCAAGCGTCTTCAACATGTTAAATATCAGCTTAAGCGCTGGAACTCTCAGTGTTTTGGGAATGTCTTCCAGGAAAAGGCAGTGGCTTAGGAAGAATTGGATAGTATCACAAGGAGGCTAAGGGAGGTTGGAGTGACACCTGAGCTTCTTCAGGCTGAAGCACAAGCTGTGAGAACCTTGGAGGAATGGGAGCTGAGGGAAGAGATATATTGGAAACAGAAGGCTCGAATAGTTTGGCTGCAGGAAGGGGATAAAAATACATCTTTTTTCTTCAATTCGGTGAAAGCACGGAGGCATGGGAATTCTATCTCTGGTCTTGTGAACGATGGGGGAGAACATCTGTCTTCCTTCCCTGAAATTTCTAATGAGGTAAGACAATACTTTTCTTCTCTCTTTAGGGAGGACTCGCAAGGGGGGTCTCCTGAGGAGGCTCAGGTTCTTTCTTGTATTCCTCATCTTGTGTCTAGGGAGCTGAACCAACAACTTATGAATGATATCACACTGGAAGAACTTGAAGGAACTGTGTTCCAGATGCAGAAGGGGAAGGCACCAGGTCCTGATGGCTTCCCAATCGAGTTTTTCCAAGAATTTTGGGATATTATCAATTTGGATCTCCTAGAGGTTGTGCAAGAATCTCAAAGGAACAAGAAGATGCTAAGGGCTTTAAATTCTACTTTCCTTGCTCTTATTCCCAAGTGTGAGGGGGGGATAGGTTAAGCCAATTTTGACCCATTTCTCTTTGCAATGTCATCTATAAAATCATCTCTAAGGTAATTGCTGACAGGTTGAAAAAGGGTCTTGAGGAGTTGATTTCTGAAGAACAGAGTGGTTTTGTTGCAGGCAGACAAATTCTGGATGGGATTGTTATTGCAACTGAAGTCATCCATTCTATGGCCAGCTCCAAGGAAAAGGAAATGTTTATCAAATTGGATATGGCGAAGGCTTATGAGAGAGTTCGATGGTCCTTCTTGTGGAAGGTTCTTGCTGCTCTTGGGTTTGCGGCGGAGTGGATTCAATGGGTTATGAGTTGTGTCACCTCAGTCTCTTTCTCTGTGCTTATTAATGGGAATCATTCTAAGCTTTTCGGTGCTTCTAGGGGCCTTCGTCAGGGGGACCCTCTCTCTCCGTACTTGTTTATCCTCCTCACTGAAGGTTTGGGGAGATTGCTTAGAAGGAACGTGGAGATGGGTAGCATACAGGGTTGGCAGTGGGGAGGTAATTTACCTCTGCAGTCTCATCTACAATTTGTGGATGATACTGCTCTGATGGGTATGGCTACAATGCGAGAGGCTTATAATTTACGTAGGGTGTTGGATGTTTACTTGGTTGCCTTAGGTCAACAAATCAATGAGGATAAGTCTTCTATTTTCTTCTTCAACACTCTGCGCCCCATTCAGAGGAGGATTGTTCAAACGTTGAGATTTCAGATTGGGACTCTTCCTTTGACCTATCTTGGTTTCCCTATCTCGGTGGGCAGATTGCCTCGGGAGTCATGGCAGAGCATTTTAGATAAATTTAGGGCGAAGGTTAATCACTGGACTCACCGGTGGTTATCCTTTGCTGGTCGTGTTCAACTTATCAAGTCGGTGGTCAGGCTTTGCCCATTTACAGATGCATGTTACAGGTTGCCCCTTTGGGTTTTGTTAAGGATTTGGATTTGTACATGACAATTTTTATGGGCTGGTTGCTTGGAGTCTTCCAAATGGAGTTTGGTTAGATGGGAGGTGGTGTGCAGCCCAAAGCAATATGGTGACTTGGGTCTACGGCAGATGGCTTCGACTGGTGTGGCTTTGGCTGCGAAACTATATTAGAGGTGGTGTAAGGAGCAGGATAAGAGTTGGGCCAAGATTCTTTCTCAAAAGTATTTTCAGGGAATCCCTCAGTTGGAAATGCCTCGTTACCCCCTTCTTGGAAAGGGCTCAGTGATTTGGAGTACGCTTAAGAAAGGGGCTACTCTTATTAAGGATGGTTTATTTTGGATTTGTAACAAGGGGACTGAGATTCAATTCTGGTCTGATTCATGGGATGGTTACCCCCCATCATTTCTCAGTTTCCTCACTTGTTAAATCTCTGTCAGAGATTTCGTGAGATTGGCTGGACTCGGGTAAGTGACTTTAAGTCATTTTCCTCTCGTGGTCAGTTGGAGGTGGCCGGATGGAAGTCTCCAGATGAATGGCCTGATGTTGGGTTGCCAGAAGAATGTGTTGAGCTACATAGTATCCTTTCCAGTAGACGTTGCAGCCCTCTCCAGTATGATGATGTGCTTGCCTGGTCTCCCAATCCTAAAGGGGAATATACTGTTGCTTCTGGCTATCGGGAGCTATTGTCCCATAGGGTGGATGGGGATGAAATTCAGTGGTGGAAGAAGATATGGAACAAGTCTTCCTGGCCAAAATATAATTGTTTTGTGTGGATTTTGGCTTGGAATAAGTGCTTGACCTGGGATAATATTCAGAAGCGTGGCTTCCAGGGTCCCTCGGTCTGTGTTTTGTGTGGAGCTAACGAGGAGGACTCGGCTTACTTGTTTTTTCGCTGCCCTTTCTCCCTCCAAATTTGGCATTTCTGGTGGGGGGTTTGGAATAGTCCTTGTGTTCATGCTTCTTCCTTGATTGAGTTTTGGCAGAGGTTGGGTAGGCCTCCCTCTATGGCTTCCTTTTTATAGGTGGTGTGGTCTGTGGGTCCTATCTTCATATTGTGGCAGATTTGGTTGGAGCGGAACCGGCGAATATTTCGTGGAGAAAAGAAGTTGGTGCAACAAATATGGCAAAGAACTTTGGGCATGGTTCAGGAGACGGTGGTGGCTAAGTGTGAGTTGGAATTCCCCTTGGGGAAAAGGGATGCTGAAGTGGCGGAGAGATTGGGGATTCAGGGGTTGTCCTTGGCCTCGGCATGTGTAAAGTGTGGTAAGCATTTGAAGCAGAGAGTTCAAAGGTCTAGATTCTGGCAGCCTCCCCCAATTGGGGTTCTAAAAATCAATACTGACGGTTCCTCCAGAGGCAATCCGGGGCCGGCTGGTATTGGGGGGATTGGTAGGGACTATTTGGGTTCGGTGGTTTTCCTCTTTTCGGTCTATGAGGGTGTTCATACTGTAGACATGCAAATTTTACATTATGCATTCGATCGGATTCAGTCAAATTAGACGTCGCATTAGGACCATTCATCAATTAATCAAGAGCATTTTCATCCATTCATTTATCAAATAAATCTTATCATTCAACCTTCATCTTGCATCATTCACTTAATTAAATTAATCAGGACTTCATTTAAATCAAAACCCAAATCATATTCCATCATTTTCTAATTTCAATAAATCAATTATCAAAGTCCAAAAAGTCAAATCAGTTAATCAGCATTAAATCAGCATAATCATCATTAAATTAATCTAATCCTGATCTAATGTTAATCACATCCCACTTGCATTATCTAGACCTAGCCACTTGCACAATAAATCAATTTTATTGATTTATTAAAACACTCATTTTCCCTCAACATGACAAGTCAAACATGGCATTTATTGTTGTTTTTCCTTGTCCCCCTCTCAGCATTTATGGCAAAATTTGAATTCAAATTTTCCCCCTCTTGGGCACTCTTCCCAAATCTTGCACATGCATCAACTAATCACATGATGACAAGTGTCCTTATCTCATTTGCAGAATCTTTAGTCCCACATTGGTCCATCTTCAACACTTGGCATTTTGAAAATCTTTAAATAACAGCATCATCCTCAAGCAAATCCTTCACAATCTCCACAATTTTATGCAAGGTTACTCTCTTCACTTGAGATTTGATCTTGTTCATCATTTCACTCCATAATCTTCATTGGCATTTTATCATTTTGAGCTTTAATCAAGGATTGGGAAAGGGTCACTAGCACATGTGACACCAATCCAACTATGGAATAGGTACAAAAGCAAACGAAGGTACAAGTGAAGGTACAAGCGAAAGGTGAAAGGTACAAAAGGGAAACAAAGACTAACGAAGGAGGTACAAACGAACAAAGGCGAAAAGATGCAAAGCAAAAGAGGAGGATTCTTGTTTGAAAACACATTGTGTTTTTTAACACTTTGAATTTTTGATCAATACTACTTCACGAAAGGAGGGAAATGTTTTTTTGAAAACACAATGTGTTCTTTAACACTTTAAGTGTTTAATCAACACTACACGAAAGTGTTTTCCTTTTCGTTTTAGAACATTAGTTTTCAATTGGGGCTAAAACGAACAATTTCATTTTCATTGCAAAGGGCTTAAAACGAACCTTAGAACACACTTACTAGATTTCGTTTTGGGTTAAAAATTGAACAAGCAATCCTCATATTTCATTTGGTGCTTAAAACGAATTCACAATTGCTTTGAAGGGTATAAAACGAACAAGTGTTTGATTTGTGTGATTGTCTTTTGAGTACGTATCCTCTCCCCTTGCGCTTCGTGCGATCTAGGGTGCAAGAGAAATACTCAAAATACATTTTATTGCTTTGAAACACTTCATTTTGGGCTTAAAAATTGAACATCTTGTGCGAGTGTGAGTAGGGGCATTTTCGCGTACATTCTCGTTCTTTGTGCCATCAAAGATCGATCGAGTTCTGGTTATTATCTTTGCACAAACTTTGTTTATCTAGAGGAGCCTGCCTTAAGGAAAAGTACTGCTTGACTTGACTCAACCGGTAACACTCTAAAAACCAAGAGTATTTCCGGTAGGGATATAAATGAGTATTTTGGTTAAACGCCATAATCACGTGGTTGGCTCCGACAGGATGGATCCGAAAGGGGACTCTTGCCGTATGGGTCAATCTCCACGAACAGAAAGTCCTTACTAGAACCCATGTGCTAGAATTTGCCAAAATCCTTAATCTATTTGTTGGTGCAAGAGCGGTGGATTCTGAAGCCGCCCCTGGTTACGGCTTTTTAGTAGAGATGGAAAGCATGCCATGGGAGTTTCATGGGTGTTGATGCTTAGGCTGCCAGGTATAAGTGAGTGCCGTGGAGGCAGGTGGGTCAAGCACATCTAACCATCCGCTAAAAGTAAGTAAATTTGGACTTGTCAAGTGGGACTCAACAAACATTGTCTATCACATCCATAGGAGCTTGTAATTATTTTTGTTTGAAAACACAGTGTGTATTCGAAAACATTTTGCAAACAAACACTTAAACATGATCATGCAAATTTCAAACCCCTTTTGATAGAGCAAATACCTTTTGACAAATTTAAGTGTTGTTGCCTTCCCTTGGGATTATGTCCTTAGAGGTTTCTCATCACTTGAATTTATATCGTCATTTGCTCTAACTAGGGTTAACCTAGGAAATCCCTTTACCTCAATTTCTTGGAACTCCCACACAACACTTTGTGGGAAGAAAAGGAATTTTGACATAGGACATCTTTAGTTTGAAACATAATCAAGAAAGTGTATTTGGTAAAAAGAAGTCATTAAAAGCAAAGATAAGCAATTGAGCCCCACACATGTCTTTTCAATGATTTCTCGCAAGGTCAAAATACAAAAACCCAAGAAAAAGAAACTTAGCCCAAAACAACATCAACAAAGACTCAAAAGGTTATATGATTTTAGAGAAAAGTTGTTGGCTAATTTCTATAGACATGCTTCAAGAGACAACCCCACTTTATATTCATTTTACCACACACAAAATCCAAGATTGTTTCAAGGGATTGGATACCTTGCTTAGGGCATAACACGTTCTTCAATACCTTGGTCTTGTTAAGCAAAAGTCTAAACTAGGGTCATTCTAAGATCAAAACTAACATTCATCCATCAAAAACATCATCAACCATAAACATCTCACCAACATTTTGAGAAAATCTTGACACAACTATGCTAGGCTCCTTTGGTAGACATCAAAACCTTTCAAACATGAGACTTTGAATTCTTCAAACATCAAACATCAAACTTGTTCAACTCAATTGTGTGTGAATGAATCCTTTTGCACATGCTTAGTTGAATTATCACTTTGTTCAAATTAATGGTGGATAGATGCATCCTTCTCCCATCACTAATTTGGATTATCTTTTGGTTAGCTTGTGAGTAGACACATCCTATTCTCACTTCTAGATCAAATTATCCTTTATGAGCATTAGTTATCTTTTTTAGATCATCATTCAAACATCTTGGGGATATCTCTTGCTCAAACATCAAACATTCAAAAGACAGAATTCAAAGTCTAAACATCAATCAAAGCAAACCCAAAGTACCTAGCATCACATCAAGATTTTCAATACAAATTCAAAACTTCCATTCTCACCCATATATCATACACCTTTCATCTTCACATCTTTGATCTTTTACGCATCCTAGTTTGCTCTTTTATGGTTCAAACAAGATCACAACACAAGAGGAACATGGAGTTAAATCAAGAAACATCAACCACAAGTGATCTAAGCCAAAACATTCCAGAAATCCAAAACACACCACTTCCGGACCTCACTATCACTACACACGATCCACAAAAAGAGGTCTTGGTGGAAGACATCACACCAACAGAACTAAGTGAGGAAGAAGTTCTTGAGATGCTCAAACAACCAAAACTACAAAAGTTTCTTCGCGCAATGGCTAAAATAAATCCATCAATTCTCAACACTATTGAGGATGAGCTTCTTGTACCAAATGACCAAAACACCCTTCCGCAATCAACCACTTCCATTGCCACCATAGAACCTACTATCAATGAGGATGATACCCTCTTCAACACGCATCAAAACCCACTTTACAACCCACTTAGATTTATCGATACATCTGAGGTTCCTTACCATACCACCTCATTGTTTTCCCTTGACACGCAAGTGTCTAGACCTTTGGTACAAGCAAGCTCGTCCGAAATAGAGAGACCTTATGGATTTGTCTCTTCATTTGCACAAGAAAATTTTCCACCTTTCAAATCATTCACACCTCCCACCACGTCAACACCATATTTTGGTTTAGGGATCCCCCCTTTACCTAAATTTCCACCTTTCCCTAACATAAATCGCCCCATCCAAATCACTTCATCCAACCAAGGGGGTACATCACATCTTTCAAACACACCATCCACATCAAACCAACACATGATAGCTAATCAAAATATGGTCTCTCAAAGACCCACTATTTCGCTCATCTCTACCATTCCTGCCACTTCACCTAGTCCCACCATTCCTATCACTTCACCCATCCCAAATGCACCTATCACCACATTCACTCCAACCACTACATCCACTATACCTCAAACTTCCACTACCCCCATCACACCCCTTACATCGCAACCTCCCACCATCGCTCTAAACACATCTCAAACTTCCAACACAATTCTGATCCCACCACCACCACCACTGCGACCAAGCCAAGTAAGCCATTACAATGCTGCATTCAAAGCATACCAACAATTGCTCCAACAATATCAAACAATTCAGCAAGCACCTATAGCCACACACGCTTCTCAAGCTTCACGGCAAAATCAAGCTCAAACATCGCTGCAACAACAACAA
>VDFB02089270.1:0-24562 GCA_007258455.2 Sequoia sempervirens | reverse complement strand
AAATGTAGAGATAAAATTTTAACTTCTCTTTCTTTCAAAATTGTTCAAAATCTTTGAAAAATCTAAGTGGTTGAGGAACAAAATTAAGGTATTTTATGGGGCCTACTCTATCATACATATTTACATCATGTGAAATATTTGAGATGATGTAAAAAATAATTTGATAGCACAACATCATTTTCTATCTAATTGATAGCCTACACATTAAAAGAAACATTTAACATTTGAAATGCATTTAATGTCTAAAAAATATTAATCAATAGTTTAAATTAATTGAGTATAAAAAAATTATTTTCATAATATGAATGTAAAACTTTTCTAAAAAATCTTGATAACCTTCTTAAAATCTATTCTATTTACCTAGAAGTTATCTTATTTAAAATATGAATGCATGAATATATAAGTATTCATAGGGCATGTTTTGTGTCTTTCATTAATTAGTAATTTCAAACTTTTACCTCAAGATTTTTTTAATCTTTAATCTATTAGTTGCATGGAGTTTTGAGACCATATTCATGTTATTTTGTCGACACATTGACCTTAAGAAATTCATGATAATGAATCTAAATAATTGAGCTAATCCACATCAGGCGCACCATTCTCCCAAAAGCAGTTGTCAAACCAAGTCCAGGCTGATATAAATGAATCCAAATTGATTCTATAGTGCTAATACTTTGCTCAAACCAAATTAACGGTAGAAAATTGTCTTCTTCCAGATTGATCTCAATAACCGGCTGTGCTGGGTTTTCTATAGTGCTATGCAATTCACCTTGGGCTCCGCCAAATTTATAGCCACTCTAAAATATTTGGGTATGTCTTTACCTTATCTGACGTGGGTAGCTCTGAAACACTGCATTACACAGGGGCATGTGCTAATTGAGAATCTGGTGGAGCCAATGAACAATATTCTTTCTAAGTAGAGGAAAAGCAGTTGGGGAAATAGGGGAGGAATCAGGAAACAAACCTGTAATTGTCGATGACAACGGTGTTCATCGTGGCCTGATTTTTAGATCTCAACTTGAGCGTGTGATCATGAAAAGAATTAATCATAGCTTTGGCCTTACTTTTCTGATGATCCCCACCGCTTCGTTGCTGCCCCTTAACAGTCTCTCACCATCTTACTCCGTGCAAACAATTTGGCAGCTTACTTTCAGCTCAAATGAGTATTCCAGTAGAGATCGCTAAGGCAAAATAAAAAGTAGAGATAAACTGTTGAAATTTAAATTTCGTTCAAATAGTGGGAAATTTAGGCTAATTTGAATCAAACGTTGAAATTAATAATGTGGAGCCGCTGGAGTTTACCGCAGTGCCACCGAAGATAGAATTCCTTCCAGTAATAGTACTCGACAATCAGAAAGACTATTCATCACCCATCGGATGATTACAGCATAGCCACTTCAACGGAAAACCTAACCACAATGGAAAGAAAAGAACATCATCGGGTCAGCTTAGTGTGTGACACTTGCTCGACCCCTTCTCGACGATTTTGTCAAACACCCTTTGTGGTTGGTTATGCTTCCACATTTGCATACGATCTTGATTGCATAGTTGGTCTCGGCTCTAGGAAAATTCAACTGCAGGGGAAAATTAACTGTATTAATATTTTTTCCCTGCGGTGAATTGTTGGCGGTGAATTTTACTTGGCGGTGAATTTTCCGTTGGTGAATTGCTGGCGGACAGTAAATCTGAAATGTGATTTAAGGTTGGTGATTATCACACGAATTCTTTCCCTAAATCATGGTTATATAGATCCCTTCATGGTAAGCTTGTTATTTCAGAGGTGGTTATCATTGTAAAATGGTTCGCAGTTATCAAGGATTTACAAATGGAAGCTTCATTGAAAACCAAGAAACAAATCTATTTAAGGTTAACCATCTAGGTTGTTTAGGATGATCTTAGATGCCAAATTTTATGTTTTGTTATCTTATTATAAAGGAACTACAACATTAATTTTATTAATAAATTTGATGTTAGTGATCAAAATCAATTTAATGTTATTAATCTTGGCCATTATTCATAAGCCTAGTTTATGCTTTAGTAAGGATATGTTAATAATTTTAGAAATCTTGAGGAATTTTTATAGTAAAGTAGTTCCAACACATGTTATTGGTTAGTGGAATTTTGGGAATATCAAGTCATTGTTAGTCATGGATGTAAGTGCAATATCATCTATATTTTGATAGATTTAATATGTTTTTAAGGAAAGTTAGAACATGCGGGTCTTATGAATGAGCAACTCATTGTGATCAATCTTATGTTAGTTTAAAAGGAAAACTCTAGTGTAGGAGAAAATAATTTTGATGTTATCCTAGAACCTAATTAATCTTGGAGTTGAAGATAGTCTTAAGTAAGCTAGTTTACTTTTGGATAATTTTAATAAAACCTTGAATGACTTTTATATGATTACTATGGGTAATTTTAATTCCCAATTTGTATCAATGTGATACATTAATCAATAGCATATATGTGTTTCTATTTAGGGGACCTTCTTACTTTATATATAGTTATGCTAATAAAGGGATTATATAATGTTAGTGGGAACTTTGTTTGTATTAAAAAATGTTTCTATTTCTATTATGAATGTCATATATATGTACATGAGGGTTAGGATTTTATGAACCAATCATGTGTGTTCATTGAACCTTTATATTACACTGTCTTTAGCTAAGTTGTATGATTTAGCTTTTAACTAACTAGCATGATTTTGAATATGTTATTTCGTGTTAGAAAAGGCCTCGTTGGAATGTAAACTTGTATAGATTGAATGTATTAAAAATCGTATTATGAAGTTTCTAGTAGAGTGGGATGAGATTCTAAATCTTATTAGTTGGGATATGGACTTGATTTTGAGTTTATGGTTAATGGAGTTGCCATTATTCATGCCACTTAAGATGGTTATTCACAACTTAGATAGTTTCATTTAGCCACCATGTTATGTAGATTACATTTTCTTAAGGATTTTTTTTAACATTTAATTTATGTCTTATCTATGCTTATCACATTATTTTATCAAATTATTTTTAAATATTACTTCAGCACTCAAATGGTGTTCATGTATTGGACTAAGGTTTACCCATTGATACCAATGCATATAATGGATGTATCATCTACTCTAGTTAGAATGCCTCATATTAGAATTAGAATGAGTTTGGTTATAAGCTTAAGAACATCGAGTATCCTAAATATTATTAGTCACCTTGTTATTAAAAAATATTATTTAGAGAGGAAATTTACTAAAAAGTGAACATGATAGATTATTAAAATTATTATTTTCTCTATCTTCTAGATTTACCATTGTCTTGCTAGATTATTAATGTCTAAAAAGATTATATTATTAATATACACAATCTCATAGCATTATGAAAGTACATATATGTTATTATTGTAGTTTAAAGAGTTAAAACATATACATGGCTATGCATATATGCTTATGATTGAAATTGATGTCAAACACCATTTGAACATAATGGTTGTACTCTATTGTTGACCAACCAAGTATTTGAACATAATGGTTATACTCTATACATTACATAGGCAAGCCATCAAAGATGAGCCCTGAGGCATAGGTCTGGCCCTTAGGTCTCGTTCTTCTATAGAACTAATCAGTCTATCCAGACATTGTGATTCCATGTCTCCTTTTGAATTCCAACCATGACTTTAAAAAAAAAATGTTTACTTTTCTCTAATTTGATACCTGTCCTTCTAAGGGTTGCTTTGAACTTACCATTCTCTCTTGATGATATGCCTACTCTATTCCTCTTTACAAACCCAGTTGTTAACTACCATTTGAATCTTTATCTAGCTAAGGTAATGGTATGACTTATCTTGGTGATCCTATAACTAATCATCTATTGATCTTCGGTTGTGTATCTAGTTGAGTGGACACCTTGTAGGTATAGGTATTTGGGGCAAGGAAAAATACAACACATTGGGTTGCAAGTGAAACTTGAGTAAGTAGGAGGTATGTCATGATGCTAACTAAAATAAGTAGTCATTTATTATTTTAGAAATTGAATCACTATTAACTTGACCCTTATCTAATGATACCATCATTTGTGGCCTTAAATTAAGGAATTATGTTATTATTTAAAAAAAAAAATACTTGCAAATTATTCGAGTCAGCATAGATCAATTAGATTGTGTTATGTCCACCAAGTGTCTGAAATGAGGGCATGGCAATAGATTAAATGTCAAACCATCTACAAATATCCTTACTAGCAAGGGATAATTGTTCGACAAACAATAATCTTACTATTTGATTTTTTGTTAAAAGAAAATACTAAATTCCAATATTTAAACTTCAATTAAGTAATAGCATTACTACGTGATAATTAAGAATCCTATCAATGCCCATGTTGGTTAAATGACAAATTGGGTTGAATCAAGAGAATTATTTTAATAAAATTATAATTAATATTTGAGGTCAATGGCGATAATATCTCTATAAATTGTAGAAGTTATAACATTAACATTAATATCAAAAGTAGCATAAGTTGATACCAAGGGATAATACGAAGGCTATTTATCATTGTCAATTAATCACTTATGTAAGTTCCTATTTATTAATTCGATACTAGGTTAAAAATAGTATTATAAAGAATTGAGACAGTTACTGTTAATAACTATTGACATATCAATATTGAACTAATCCTCAACGAATAGTAATAATGGTATTAATAATAAAGTAAAATAAAAATAATAACAATGGTGATAGATATCCTAATATTAATATTCTGTTAATATTAGTACCTAATAATAGCTTAATGTTATTATTTCCTTGGATATTATCTTCTGTGAGATTTAGATAGAGTGTTAGGATTTATTGTGACTAAAAGTATTAATATTAATATTAAGAGTCATATATATATATATATAGACTGTAAGAATCGGTCGGGTATCCATCCCCCTATAAACTACAGTGCACTTGGTAAATTGTTTTCACATGATAGGTGGTGTTGGTGCGACACGCCCTCTAGTACCATGAGTTTGGGGGGAGACTAGACCTCATGACCTCTTTCCTACAACAAGATGCTTTAGCCAATCGAGCTAGGCCCCCCACCCCATAATTTAATATTAATATTGATCTTAATTTTAAATGTCAATTTTGGGTAGGTGTAAACCTTTTTTCGATCCAAGGATTTATTGATAATTTTGTTACCATTAATATGATTGAGCTAATTAAATTATAATATACTATTAATGAACAACATTATTCTTATTCAAATAGTTGTTTTATTAGAAATGAATTGGTTAAATATTTATTGGATAATATACAATAATAATATCATTAATTTGAATTTAATATTGTTAGAAAATAGGTATTAAAACTTATAATAATGTTAATGTGGAGCTAATTCAAGTTACAATGCAAGTAATAGTAGTTACACCAAAATGGATTAGTATTAATATTTACATAGGTGTTATTAATAGTATTAAATAAAAGAAAACATTGATATTAGTGTCAATATTATTATTCATTTGTACTATACATTAATGTTATGGAATGATTAGTATTCAGGTAGTGATATCATGCCTAAAATAGAATTTGATAATTTAATAATGTTTCTAGTATGACCTAGAGTATTAGGGTCAACCTCATCTTTGAGGATGCGCAAGATGGTCTCCACACTCCCTTTAGCATTCACTTCCCCACACCCTGCTCTTGAGCAACATGCCAATAATGGTATTGCATGATCAAAATCATTTGGTGTGCTCGATTTAGTTAATATGTTCATGAATGATTGGTAATGAATAGTGTTTAGATGTTACTATTTAAAAAAAAAATTGGTTGTGTTATTTCCTTGTGTGTGAATTTAGGGCATGACATGAACATGATGAGTGATGTGTGAAATATGTGACAAGTAATCTATTAAGTTGTTGGCTTCTCCTTTAGCCACATTTGTGAGGATTTTCTTTTCCTTCCTCATTTTTATATGGCTTTACTTTCATATTTTTTGGGTATTTTTTAATATTTAATAATTTAAGATCTTGTTTGGTAATTTTTTTCTTTTTGAAATATTTTGTTATAAATTTATAAAATGAAAAAAAAAAATGTAAAATTTTATTTGAAATCTAGTTAGGCATCGCGTGTAGCTCTACTAAGACTTGATGCCATGAAGCTCTCTACTCCAATATTCCTAAAGCCTACTCCTCCCTCCTTCGTTGATCCCCTTGGCATGAGTTGTGAAGTCTACGATGAAGAAGGGGCCTCCACTTCTTGGAACAAGGGACATAGCTTGCCAATATGCAGGATGAATTTTAGGGATGTTATAAGGGACAAATCTAGGGTTTCAAATTCGCTAAAGGGGTGGGAGGGAAACATTGCTCTACTGCACCAACCTATAAATAAATGATGCCTTGAAAGCTCTAGATTAATGAAGGGCTTGGAGAACATGACCTATGCTTGCCCTCATCTAGCCTCTCACAATGCCGCCAACCATAATTTTGGCAATTCCAAAGTAACAAGTATGAATGGAACCAAGATCTTCCCCCTCTCATTTTAACACTCTAATCTCATCCTTGAGGTCTGCTTGGAAAATCTTGCCTATGATCGAGAGGAGTATTTGTAGGAACATGCTCTCATTTGTAGAATGATAAAATCTTGGCCCAGACTATGTGACTTAAATGCTTGGATCACATAGAATTGGAAGGAATATATGAAAGAAGAAATTTATATTTATCTGTGTGCTAAAGGGTTCTTTATATTGGAATTTGACTCTACTAAAGACATGGATCTAGTGTTGCAATTAGGCTCCTAGATCTTTGAAGGTGAATTCATAAGTATGAAGCCTTAGTATGCTTCTTTTAATCCTCACATTGATACTTTCACATCCGCATTCGTTTGGGTAAAATTACCTTTTTTCCTTGTTAATTTTGGGAATTGGATTGTCTGCACATTATTGGAAATTTGGCTTGGGTAAGTACCATTATTCCTCCAATGAAACAATCAACTATAGGATCTCCACTTATGCATGTATATGCGTGGAAACAGATTTATCTAATGGACTACTAGCTGAGATATCTTTGAAAGTGGGAAAAATGTGTTGGAGGTAACTAGTTGACTATGAAAAAAATCCCTTTAGATGTAGGAAATGTTTTTCAATTGACCACTTGACTCATCAGTGCCATAAGAGTAAAACCATCAATTAGGCCTCAAATGGAAGACCCTCCTGGTGGATTGGGGTAGATTCCCACCATTATATCATCACTCTTGGAACTCCAAATGACTCATCTTCTTCACAAGCTCCTCAGGAAATCATTTCAAAACCAAATTCTCCCTCTCATCAGGCTATGCAAGATTCCTCTATGTTGTCTCATGTGGTCCCAAATGATGGGGCACTCTCAATTTCCCCCTCAACCTCTTCAGTGAAAGATCTCACATTGGAGGTGGTTGATCATGTGGTGAATCCATCAATTCCTGCACCTGTTGGATCTCCTGTGGGTGACTCTTGCTTGGATAGGGCTAATGCCCTCTCCTCACAACCTTTTGAAGACACTCCAAATTTAGGGTTGGAGTGGATAGAAGTGAAAAGGAATTAGTCCACTTCAACATTTTCAAATCACTAAATGTCACTAACATCCTCAACAAAAAAGAATGATGCCCCTTTGTCCTTGGACCGAGGAATATAATGGTTGTAATGGAGTTTATTTGTAGCGTGTAATTTTCCAATACCATGGAATGATGTAATACTTAATATTTTTTATATCAATATAATCTCTATTTACATACCAAATAAATAAATATAAATAGTAAAAACTAATATATATAATTTTAAAAATATATGTATATAGATGTTGGTTTAATTATTTATTTGCATCTTATTATTTAATTTTACTTAATTTATTTCTACTTAGGTAGTATAGGATAAATGTGTACATGTAATTTCCTTCTTTCATGGGATTCTACTTTTTTCCTTATCACCTCATATTTGAAAATATTGTTAATGGAATCCCTTGTTTTTTATTTTTTCTTTCTTATCCTCATCCTCATTGAATTTGGAAACTATAAGACTGTATATAATAGCTATTTCCTATCATTGAAAAACTAATTTCATATTAATCTCTCCATATTCTCAAATTTGGTTTTTAGCTAATTTTTAGCGAATAGGCTACATATAGTGTGAGATTTGACCTTGAAATAATTCACACCTACAAACCACTATTGATTCATCAAAAAACAAGTTTTAGCTATTGTTTAATGGTAAACCAATTGTCATTTAATGGTAAAAGCCTCCAAAATATCACTTATCACATAAAATCCAAATAAATATTGATTTAACAATTGGATGGGAACATTCTATTTCTATTTATAATGTTTTTTTCTCAATTTGATGACAAATTTCTTTTTTCATTTTTATTTCTTTATGTTTTAAATCTGTATGCAAATATTTCATAATTAGATAATACTTAATTTCTTTAAGGAAAAAAACTAGATTTGTCTAAGTTTATTTCATTCCATTATTTAGCACTTATTATTAATTGTTTAATCCAACCACATGCAACTAGAATTTTCATCACATCTATGCACAAGCACATACTCTCTAACATATTAACATACATATAATTTTCTATCGGCATAATCTTTGAAACTCCTTTAGGTACAAGTGCTAGTTATATTTTGCATGATCTATACCTGTCTACATGTAGCTTTTTGTAATCTTCTATAGCCATCTAGATCTAGGCTTGTATTCAGAGTTTCATTATATTTGGCATGATATTAGATATTTGTTGGAATCTTTAGTTTATTTGTGTCCTTTGAGAAATAAAGGTTGTAAATTTAAAGATTTGTAGAAGACTAATTATATTATATTTCTAAGGGGTTTTCTTTCTATTTCTATTGTAGGTAAATTTTAGAGTTTTTGGAAGATGGTGTGTCCATTGATCTCCTCTATGTGGCATGACTCTTGGGTTCGTGACATAGCTTAACTGCCTCTTGTCGATATTGTATAAATCTAGTGGTTGTATCGGGCATTAACAGGTCGATATTTTGGTACAACAACAACAACAACCAATGTAACAATTGGTATCAGAGTTGAGGTCATAGGTTTAAGCCCCTCACTTGTGCTGGGGGGGTTGTTGAAAGATGGTGTGTCCCTTGCTCTCCTTTGTGTAGTGTGGTGCTTGGGTTTGTGACATGGTTTAACCACCTCCTGTGGATCTTGTATAAATATAGAAGTTGTATTGGGTGTTAATAGGTTGATATTTTGGTGCAATGACAACCACCAATGTAATGGGTATGTGTAGGATCATTTTAAAAAACATGCCCCAAGTGGCAAAATTTTAGAAAATCTGTTAAGAACTTGATTTAAAAATTTGAATAAGTTATCTATATTATTTCAAAACATGTACTAGAATCTATATCAAAACTGAATGTAGTTTCTAACCATACCAGGTTTATTTAAAAAAAAATCTATTTGGTAAATTTGAAAATTTCAATGCAACAGTGATCAAATTTCGGTGTAAAACAAGTAGGTGTCTTTCTCAATTAATCTCTAACTACAATAAATGATAATATTTTTTTTATAATATTTCAGATATAAGTAGAGGACTCATGCCCCAATGTGATGCATTTTTTTTGTAATTCTTTTTCAAGTAAATAATTAATTATGAATTTTTTATTACAACTTTTTTAAAAATATAAAAATTGATATGTCCGACCACCTTAACTTGGTCAAAACTTCATGAAATTCATTTTTTAATCCTATAGTATGTGAAGCATAGAATGCACACATGTTTCATCTAAAAAATGTGACATCATTTGAAAGCTATAGATGCTTTTCAATTAGCCTATCAATCGTGACTTTTGAATGAATTCAAATAAAAGCATGAATAATAATTATTTATTAAATTCAAAAGTAGAATAATTTATATTGGTGGAAATCTGAGAATCTCCTTTAAAACCTTTTCGTTTCATCAATTTTGGGTTAAAAAAGTTGTCACCACATACCCATCATATCACCACTTTTTGGCCTATCATGATCCTACACATACTCTAACAAGAGCTTGATGGATCAAATATGAACTTATTAAAATGTTTTTTGAGTGAAGAAGACACTAAGAGGGGGGTGAATCAAATGTCTTAGACAAATTTTAACTTTTTTCCCTAAAAAAGAATTGAATAATTTATGCTCTTAATATTTCAATGATAAATACATTCATGAATTGAATGCAATCATTAAAGAACTAAAATAAGAAATATTAAAGAAAACCAAAGATCATCACAGTCTTGAAACATTATCACATCAAAGCAATCAAACCATAAGACAACAAAATTATGAGTGGAAAACCCTCTAGTAGAAAACCACCAAAATTGATGCCTCACTGGCTTAAGGGCATGTAGGATCGTGATGGGCCAAAAGTAATACGATGGGTATGTAGGGTATGTGGATGTTAGATTTTTTTTAACCCAAAATTGATGAAACTAAAAGGGTTTTAAAGGAGATTCTCAACTTTCTACCAATATAAATTATGCTTTACTTTGAATTTAATAACTAATTATTATTCATTTTCTATTTGATTTACAACTAAAGTCCTAATTGCTGGTTGATTGAAAAACATCTATAGCTTTCAAACGGTATCGCATTTTTTGAATCCAAAACATTTGTCACATTCTATGCTTCACATACTATAAGATTAGAAAAAGAAAAAAATGAATTTCATGAAGTTTTGACCAAGTTAAAGTGGTTAGACATATGAGTTTTTATATTTTAAAAGTTGTAATTAAAACCATAATTAAATTCATTTACTTGGAAAAAAATTAAAAAATATGCATCACATCGGACATGAGTCCTCTACTTATATCTAAAATATTATAAAAAATATTATATTTTATTGTGGTTAGGGTGGTCAAACATACACCAACTTCTTTTTTTCCCCGGAATTTAAGTACTACTGCATTGAAATTTCAAATTTTCACCAATAGATTTAAAAAAAAAAAAAACCTAGTAGTTTAGAAACTACATTCAATTTTCTATATATTCTATTCTTACATATTTTTGAAATAATATAAACTTATTCAAATATTTGCGTCAAGTTGCCTAACTTTGATTTTTCTGAATTTTTCGCTACTTAAGGGCCTTTTTTTCCCATGATGATCCTGCATATACCCTTAATTTGAAATATTTACAATGCCTCATTAACAATACTATCTCACTAATAGATTTCAAATGCCTCAATGGCATATCCATTTTAATCACAAACAATGTTGAATGTAAAATACAGAGGGTTTCTCTGTTTCCCTTCAAATCATATATTACTTTCATTCTAATACATTTAATATCTTAAAGATTCATTCTGGAATCTCTAAAATATTAAATATATCGGTTATACAAACTGTTTTGCATCATGTTTGCAAAAATTCAATCACAAAATTTTGTTTGTACATATTCATCATAATAACTCTGTTAAAAGCATTGAACTCAAAATAGAGATAAACCACTATTTATATAAGTATACAAAAATTCACATATCTGCTGCCATATTCCCTCACTGAACCTTTCAGATATAACCTTTAAAACTTGTTGCAATAATTGTTTCCACAACTACCCCTGTCGAGTCATTACGATGACTCTCTTTGGCAATGTAGACTCTACATTTTATGACAACATTCAACATCATAAACAATGAACCACACCTTTATACACGGTCGATATAAAAAAAGTATGTAAAGTCTAAACAAAAAGCCCACATCAATGTTACACAAAACCCTTAATGTTCATCTTTTAGAAAGTATCGAAATGCAAAACAAGAAAAGCTCAACCAAGATCTTGCATTACACTCAAATCACTAACTAGGGTGTTAAAAAGAAGAATCTGATTCAATCTTAGCAAATAATAGATATCACCTGGTGAAGTCGAATGTTGAAGATTACATTTTGTAGCACTGTACCATCACAAAAGAAAATTGTTCCATGCCCTAAGTTGACCACTGCTAGGTCGAAGCAAAGACACTTCATACATACTCATGCAACCAATGATCGAATTGAAACCATGTCTTGTAGCCACCATTTCACCTTCTCAATCGAAACTATCAGTGTTATGCAAACCCTATCTTGATCACGACATAATGATTTTGTGTTTTTCCAAGAATGAAAGTAAATTAGGGCACAATTATGGTTTCAGTGTTACAAATAAAACATTATCATTATATCCCCAATAATCACTATGTCGGTCATGATTGTCCCAAATAATATAAATCTCATAATGCTCAATTGTAGTCAGTGTTGATTACCATGCTACCTTGTTGGCCTTGTTAAACATATATAAACCTTTATCTATGCACAAAGTCTAAATGAATTTATACTTGTCAACCATAATCATCACCTTGAATAACTTGAGAACTTTGCACCAGTATTTATACCATGTAGATAATTAAAGTATTCCACCTTATATACCAATGCCAAAAACACCCAATGATAAAGCAATAAATGTAAACCAAGACAAAACCTTGCACATTAATATGAAAAGTGCCAATATGCCCAAGTAAGTGCGAGAGCACTTAGAACACTTTGTAAATGCCAACACCAATTGAAATTCCAACACCAAGTGAAATGCCACATAGGAAAAAAATGACTCTAGCATAACACTCTCGTATAAAAGTCAAGATGGAGCTCATATAGACCTTTCACCTTGAATCCTAACCATATTCGATATAATTCCAAAACACAAATGTTGATGTGTCTTTTTCATCAAAGATGAAAATTTGCTAGTCACATTTGTCATTGTAATAGTGACTGAAGCAACCAACCAAGTTGTCATTATAACAAACCAATCCACCCACTATTATATTCCTACCAATCATACAAGTTTCTTTGTGTGTCTTTGAAATCAAGGGAAACAACTATGAGAGCCAAAAAACTCCCCCTTTGGCCTTGATGGAAAAACACCAAAGCTTTCTCCCCCTTTTTTCATCAAGAGACAAAGGGATGCCTCATAAAAATATGTGAATCAATGAAATATAGGCATGAAAAGATACTCAACAGCTGAAACACCAATTTAGAGTGCATATATGAAAGCTAAAGAACAACCATAAGATCCTGAGGGAAAAAAATGAATGTGTCTTAGCAATAAATCCTTGTCTACACATATCACTACTTTTAGCATATACCTATCACCTCAAATAAGATAAGTTAGATACCAACAAGAAATATGAAAAGAATCCATTGATCATCATTACATAAAATACCCAAACAATATCATCAGATAACTGAATATACATCAACTCACTGCACATTTCTCCCCTGAATCCATGAACTGGAGGAATTTATTGAACATGAATGTAATATCTCAATGAAACCTTTGAACATCATAAAGAATAATAATATAGTTCAACTTGTGACCGATTAATCTTGTCCATATGCAACATGATGATATACCAATCAAACTTGTTAACAAATCTAACACTGAAGCATACCAAAGATGAACTTTGATAATACTAAGAAGAACCAGATGCAACCATGATCTGAACCAATGCTTGAGGAAACAAATGGTGCAAACAGATAAGAGTGATTATACACTAGTAAAATAGTAGTAGTGTATCATCATAATACCAGTATGCATCATAAATTCACAAAAGCATATATAAGAATAGCTAAAACAGGGGTGTAGAATAGACATAAAGTCTCCCCCTAAGACCATGCATACTTTTAAGAGCATTTAGACAAAACTGTTTCAAGAAGCCTTGAAACCTTGCAAATAAACAACTAAATTTGTTACAACTTTCATTGTCATTTCAACAATAAGATTCTCCTCAAAATAACACTCACTGTACTGTATTTTCATGTTTCAAACCCTATTTAAATGTAGTTGTAAAACTGATATCAAATGATTTCCCAAAATTTTCCATACCTTTGTCACCAAAGATACTAATTTGAAAAAAAACCTTTTCCTTTTACTTTTACAACATATCTACCAACACTGAGCAAGAAAATGTGAAATCATAATACAAATTGATCATGTCTCAAGGAATTTTTGTTGTCACACACTGAAAAGACCACTGTCCTAGTAGCAAGAACAACAAATTAGGTATACACTACTATAAGCATTGCAAAAACTCAATTTCAAGCAACATTTACTATGTAAATAGTAATAGCATGTGAATAACAACTAAAAATAATAGAGTATAGCCAAATTGCTTATATCAATTGCTTCTTGGAAACACTTAGCATAAGAGTTTCATAGAGCACTATCAATCTATCAAGCTGAGATTTTTTCCATTGTTAAAGACAACTGCAAACTCACCATACGATCTTGACAATATATAAGATCACACTTTGTCAATACCATCCTCAGTGTTTCAAAAATACTAATCAAGTAATCATTATCTACTCACTAGATTCAGCACAAGCACTGGATATATAATCTATTCATAGTATATTCATCACTGTTATTAGATCATGATCCAAGAAAGAATAACATGCATATAGACATTGTATGGAACAATATGGGATACTAAACCATTGTTTTCACGCAACTTCATCTTCAACATAAATTAACACCACTTTCATATCAGAACAAGAAGCATGACTAAACAATGTATAAGCAAATGTGTAAACTCACTGTCGCCTGAAGTTGTAACATAGAACAACATTGTAAGCATTGGAAAATAGTGTATGAAATTTACAAAAGGAAAATACATTGTCTTGCAAAGGTATCACAAAGCATAACTGATCTGATCACATAAACAACATTTGTCACCTTTTGCTCATTATGTTGACATATCACAACCCAAAAATGCTATATTATTCAAACAAAAATGCCATAAAAAAAATTGTCCTTTGAGCCTTCCCAAAAACTTCAATGATAGAATCATCACTTTATTAATTAGAACTGCACCAATAGAATTCAATGCAACAACTAATCAAAGGGATATAAAAAAAACTTGAAATGCACACTTAAATTGCATGTAGATGATTTAGTGATGAGAAATATGAGGAATATTATTCACTATCTCCCTCAACTAAGCACTCATTTTCACACACCTTGTTTCTTGCAGATTATAAATATTCTCTTGAGTTCTTGAACTTGTAGCAACAATTTCACCTGTTTTCTTTCTAATCTCACACCCTAGAGCATTAAAAAGAACATACAAACCTGATCATAGATTTGAGTTACACTCAGAAGATTATGCTTGAGTTCTTCTGCATAGTACACCTCCTACAAACACAAGTTATCATTCAAAGAAATTGTACCTTTCCCAATGATCTGAATACAATCATCATTTCCAAACTAAACTAAACTGCCATCACAATATTCAAAATTGAGAAGTTACTTTTGTCACCTGTCATATGGTGTGAACACCCACTACCCACAATCCATTCATTATTCACCTTAGAATGTAAAATTGTTTGAATAACTATACCTTCTGTCTTTTCATTAATTTTCTTTGGTTTCCAAATCAACCTTATTTGAGTAGTGTCAATAAAAAATTTATACTTGTAACTCTTTGCTGCCTTGTTATGCTGGAGCCTATTAGAATAAGAGCATTGACCTTTTGTAAACTCAAGACCTGTTTTCTCACTATAATGTTTTTCCAATTTATTACCGTTGTCACACATATCAAGTTCTTTCCTTAGGTCAGCAACTTTTTCCTCTAAAGTGCAACATTCTTTTTCTTTGATTTCTAATAGCACTTTTGTAACTTCTAGTATTTCAATTTGAAGTTTCGGGTCAGCAATTTGTTTCTCAAAATTCTTCTTCTTTACCACAACTTCCTCTTTGAGTTTTTGAATGTCTCTCAAGGCACTGTTTAATTCACTCTCAAGGTCAACTTATTCCTCTTTGTTAACAAAAACATCTTCACTTCTTGATGTGCCACAATCTGTATCAATTTTTGAGGATGTTCTTTCCTGCAACTCATCATTTTGATACATTTCAATCAGTTTGTTCCAAACCTCCTTTTCATCCTTGCAATAAATGACCTTAGCAATAATTTCATTTGGTAAACTATTAAAGATAACATCCATAGCCCTAACATTGTATTCAAGAGCCTTCTTTTCATCAAGTGTAAGAGGAGATGTTGTAGATACTGAACAACCCTTTTCAACTGCTTACCATACATTAAATATTAAAGAGGATAAATAGGTTTCCATCCTACGTTTCCAAAAAATAAATTTTGTGCCTTCAAATTGAGGTATTCTAAACACAGGATATTCATTTATTTTTGAGCCATTGTTCATAACATTATCAATTTCCTTATTATGATCTTGATTTGGTTCTTCTATTTTTGAGCCATTGTTCATAACATTATCAATCTCCTTATTATGATTTTGACTTGGATTAATAACTATCATAAATAGTGTTTCATCTCCTTCCTCAATAGATACATTTGTACCATTGTCAGATACTTCTGCCATCAGACTTTTCTTTTTAAAGACAATTTTCCTTTTAGAATAAGTTTGTTTTTTCTTCCCCTACCTATTATATGTTTCTTCATCACTCTTAAAGTCATTGTTAGGACATTGAGAAGCATAGTGTCCTACCTTCCCACAGTTGAAGCATCACATCAAAGCAATTAGACCATAAGACACAAAATTTGACAAGTGGAAAACCTTTTAGGGGTAGAAAAACCACTCCAGAAATGATGCCTCACTGGCTTAATCTGAAAAAATTTCTATTTACAATGCCTCACTAGCAATAAAAAAATGCCTCATTGGATTTTCAAGAATTCCTCATTGGCATATCCATTATAATCACAAAAAAAATTTGTTGAATTTAAAATACAAAGGGTTTCTCTATTTCCCTTCAAATCATATATTACTTTCATTCTATTACATTTAATATCTTAAAGATTCATTTTGAAATCTCTAAAATATTAAATATATCAGTTATACAAACTATTTTGCATCATGTTTGCAAAACTTCAATCAAAATATTATTTTTACATATTCAACATAATAACTCTATTAAAAGCATTGAACTCAAAATAGTAATAAACCACTATTTATATAAGTATACAAAAATTCACATATCTGTTGCCATATGTCCTCATCGAACCTTTCACATATAAACTTTGAAACTGGTTGCAATAATTATTTCCACAACTACCCCTATCAAGTCATTGTGATGACTCTCTTTGGCAATGTAGACTCTACATTTTATGACAACATTCAACATCATAAACAATGAACCACACATTTATACACGATCAATATCAAAACAGTATGCAAAGTCTAAACAAAAAACTCACATCAATAGTACACAAAACCCTTAATGTTTATCTTTTAGAAAGTATCAAAATGCAAAATAAGAAAATCTCGACCAAGATATTGCATTACACTCAAATCACTAACTAGGGTGTTAAAAAGAAGAATCTGATTCAATCTTAGCAAATAATAGATATCACCTGGTGAAGTCAAATGTTGAAGATTACATTTTGTAGCATTGTACCACCACAAAATAAATTGTTCCATGCCCTAATTCAACCACTTCTAGGTTGAAGCAAAGACACCTCATACATACTCATGCAACCAATGATTGAATTGAAACCATGTCTTGCAACCACCATTTCACCTTCTCAATCGAAACTATCAGTCTTATGCAAACCCTATCTTGATCACGACAGAATGATTTTGTGTTTTTCCAAGAATGAAAGTAAATTAGGGAACAATTATGGTTTCAGTGTTACAAATAAAACATTATCATTATATCCCCAATAATCACTATGTCGGTCATGATTGTCCCAAATAATATAAATCTCATAATGCTCAATTGTAGTCAGTGTTGACTACCATGCTACCTTGTCAGCCTTGTTGAACATATAAACCTTTGTCTATGCACAAAGTCTAAATGAATTTATACTTGTCAACCATAATCATCACCTTGAATAACTTGAGAACTTTTCACCAATATTTATACCATGTAGATAATCAAAGTATTGCATCTTATATACCAATACCAAAATCACCCAATGAAAAAGCAATAAATGTAAACCAAGACAAAACCTTGCACATTAATATGACAAGTGTCAATATGCCCAAGTAAGTGCGAGAGCACTTAGAACACTTTGTAAATGCCAACACCAATTGAAATTCCAACACCAAGTGAAATGCCACATAGGAAAAAAATGACTCTAGCATAACACTCTCGTATAAAGTCAAAGTGGAGCTCATATAGACCTTTCACCTTGAATCCTAACCATATTCGATATAATTCCAAAACACAAATGTTGATGTGTCTTTTTCATCAAAGATGAAACTTTTCTAATCACATTTGTCATTGTAATAGTGACTGAAGCAACCAACCAAGTTGTCATTGTAACAAACCAATCCACCCACTGTTATATTCTTGCCAATCATACAAGTGTCTTTGTGTGTATTTGACACCAAGGGCAACAACTGTGAGAGCCAACATGTTTAATAGGTTAGAGAAAGCCAATATTTAATTTCATTTCATTAAATTGGAGATTGGAAAACTTGATTGCTTAATAACTTTTCGTTGTTAAATATGGTGAATTTATTATTTTTGGGGTATTTTGAGGCCAATCAATCAAAACCTACCATTGCATCCAAAAGGCCCAAGAACTACTAATTTCTATAAAAATTATCATTTTTTGAGTTTGTGGTTTAGAGGAGGTTAATTTTCTTACCTCACTATTCATCTATATGGTCACATCATGTCATACTTTATATTCCTATATGTAGATATTTTTTCTCTATGCTTCATGAAATCATTATCCTCTTCTTCAGTTTTGAACTCTCTCCAATTTTTTGTTTTGGTAGTAAAAATTTAGAGGCTCCATTTTGGGTCAAAATTGCTCCATTTTTTTAACACTTTTTTTTATCTACGGTAACTTTTCATGGGCTTTGTATTGGTGTAGATAATTTTTTTATATATTTCAAATCATTTACAATTATCTTTCTCATACGAGCATAAACATAAGACCAATATAAGCTCTTGTAAGCACAACCATGAGACTAACATTAACTCCTTTCAAACAACCACACTAGAAAGCACATATGGAAAACCAAGATCACAAAGAATTCCTTGATACATATTGTGTACTGTAAAATTTATGTTATGTTTCATACACTATATTATGCATAGCTAGTGACAATAACTTCATTCTTGACATATTAGAATCATCTTCCTTAATCTTCTTTAGAATGATTAAGATGTATTATCATATTATTATAATCTTTCATTGGGCTTCCTTTGGATATTTTAAAAAATATATATATCTAAAAGAGTTATTTTAAAATAAAAAATACAAATTAGATAATAGGTTCAACTAAATAGATCACAAAATATAATTGATTATGTAATGGAAAAATATTTTTTAAGAAGTGTAAATGAACTTGTAAGAAAATTTTACATTTAAAGGTAAGATTTCAAAAATAAAAATTGCATCCAATAAAAAATGCAATATGAAATTCAAATTTCTAATCCATGCTTTATTATTCTCAAAAATAGAAAGTCTCAAACTACTTTATTTTTCTATACAAACTTATAGAAAATTTGCTAAAGTTCAATACATTTGCAATGGTAAAGCCCCTAAAATACCTTTCATTTTATAACTAAGAGGAAATTATGCAATAAGTAAAGAAATAAAATAATATTTTAAAATAGACCTACAATTGGAAGTTACTTTTAGAATATTAAAATTTGGACATTATAACTTAATATATATTTAAATAACACTTCTCAACTTAAATTTAATATTGAAAAGATTATTTATATTATTTTAAGGGGTAAATACTTTTGACCCGGAGCTATGAATCAGTGAGGTCACAAGCGAGAGACCTCATCCCCAATTTAAATATTCAACAATTACACCCCAATAGGGTTTGAATCTTAATGGAAGGAACAACACCACAACAACTTAACCATCATACTATGCCACTATTGGCATATTGAAAAGATTATCAATATATAGTAGGAAACTAATTGTTTGCTTGAATTTCCTTCTTCAATATTGATAGAACCTTATTTTTCCTTAGATCATATATCTCTTGTTGAAAATAATTAAAAAAAATTCAAGGTTTCTTTGATTTCTCCCAAGTTAAGACCATCATTATATAATTGGAGAGAAAATACAGGTAATATAAGTATTCATGACTTGCTAAGCTTCTAGGTTTTTTTCTTATCAAATTGTTTTTCAAAATCCTTGAATATGATTAATCCATCCAAGGAAGAAGAATTGAAATTGAATGGTTGGGTTGCTCCATGATTAATCACTACAATGAGACGATCCTTAAGAACACTAGTATAATTGTTTATTTGGTCTTCATTATAGAAATTCCGACGAAGGGTACTCCCCTTACAAACTAAAACTCACCACAACAACACAAATTTGCATAACAAAAATGCAAGAGAAAAGAAAAGCTTTCTTTTATTATTGAGATGTCATTACAAAATTGCATTCCATCATATGGGCTTTGATTACAATAATCTACAACTCTATGGATTGGAGTTATCTCTGCACTGCTTTGTTCCTTCTATCAATTCTCCAAGCCCTAGTCTCTCCTAGGCCTTCCTATTGTCAACCTCCTTCACACCAACACTTCTAGACTATCGACTCTTTTCTCACCAACCATCCATCTCCTCTCCCATACACCCCCTACTTCCCCTTTTTGATGGGTTTATATGCTTTCATCTTTAAATATTCTCCAGCAAGCCATCTCCTTGTAAACCCCTATTTCCTATTTTTAGCAAACAACCATCTAGGGTTTCTCCTCCATTTGATGTGTTCACTTGTAATCTGATCTTCATTTAATTCTTTTACTCACCTTTCCTTAATACCACCACCGTCACCCAATCAACAATTAGGAACGGTTTCCTCATTGTTTGTTCCATTGTCTCCATCATGCTATCGATCACTACATTCGTGCCTTAACAGCCTTACTTTGAATCATCTCACCACACTATCAAAAATAAATTACATTATCGAGCTGAGATAGGTTTGAGTCTCACTGATATTGATCTTCCCTGTCGATACCTAATCACCATTGTCATCCTCATCACCACCATGAAATTCACAACCACGATGTGAATTGACCTATTGTCTAATCACATTCCACCATCTACCCATCCACGTCATCACCACTTCTCCATCGGGTCCCACAAAGGTCAACACCATGCCTTCATTGTGTCGAGGGGACACTAAAGCAACTCTCCCCAATACTTGGAAGTCTCATTGATTAAGTTCCCATTGAGTCATCAAAGAGACTCTGAAACAACTCACTCTGATTCAAGAAGGTCTCCTCAATGAAGCTTTACTAAAATGTCATCGGGACTTTCATTTCTGTTACACCAATATCCATATATCCCTTCGATGCAAAACCTCCACGTCACCCCTGCTCAATCATTTGTCACCACCTGTTAGTCATGACATCACTGTTCTTTTTTGTCATCACTTAGCCTAGTCCTATTTTATTGGCATGTTGAAGAGACTTCAAAGCAACTCACACCAATATCTCAAAGTCTCATTGAAAAATATTTGTCTGATACTGTCAAAGTGTCGAATAGACTCCATAAGACATCTTGTTGATACACACATGTCTCCTCAATGAGGTGTGAAATCAAAATGTCGAAGGGAGTTCCTTAATTCATCTTGTTGATATATGCATTTCCCTTCAACAAGAGTCCTTCGCAACCATTCACTGCTGCCAGCACCTTTTGTTATCGCCATGTTGGAGAGACACAAAATAATGTCTCTTCAAAATCTCCATATCCTGCCAATGAGCCAATTCATAGAACGTCAAAACACAGATCATCAAATTTCGAAGTTTTCTCCTCCTCCATACTACCTATCATCTTCCAAGTAAAGCGTAAGCTCTACCTCCAACTTGCGAAGACCAAAACTCATCCTTGCTAAATTCTACCATTTTTCAATTGTCAAGGTTCCACCATGCCTCTTCCTTAGTGATTTAATTATTCCTTAAGACTGAATGTCGATGTTTGCTTGTTACATCCATGAGTAAGCCACAAGCCCAAAGTCCAAAACCATACCAACCTGATCTAAAAATTACTATCTCTTTCTTCATTCCTTCTTTGGCATGTGATAAGTTGTAAGCCCAAGGCTCGAGGCCCAAATTTTTGCACATCTTCAAGACATAACTCCATTCTCCTGCTCAACAAACTCTAGCCGATTTAGCCCTTATTCCAAAATAAACAAAGCTACTATTTTTTTGGTTGATGCAAGATTTCTCTCTTACCCTAGATGCTCTTGCATCAAACACCTAGGGTAGGAATAATTTTGTGAATATGGATTCACAAAATGGAGTTGAGTAGTAGTACCACCCTTTCAGATTGCAAGCAATTCTCAGCCAACCCCGTTGCTAAAATTGGTACTTGTTATTGCTTATTCTTTCTCCTCTTCCAACAATTAGCTGGAACAAGAAATCTCCTCCTCTGATTTTTTTTCTTCACTCCTCTTCCTTGATGTGGAATCAACTTCACCATAACCCGACCACCTCCTCCAAATGTATCTCTCATTCACCTCTAATATTGTGGGATTCAACCCACCATAGTCCATCCACCTCCACCAATTTGCACTTGCACTTAACTTTGCAACACCATACAAATCCTCCTTTGCATACCAATCATCCCTAACAAATTCTAACTAAACCATCTCATATGCATTCACTAACTCATCCATTTCAACATGAAAATCATATTTCTTAAATTCATTAAGAGAATAGTTTTCCTTCTCATCACCTGTTGAAACTTCAACTTCATTCTCTTCCTTCACGCCTTTGATAAGACATGCAAGTGTATCAATTTCTTGTCCTATAACTAATGCATCATACTCTTTTTCCACTACTGCAATCCTTTCATTCATACAAAACCAAATCATATCTTCATCACAAAAATTCAAAACATTATGCATTACTTCATTCTCTGGTATTGCTACATCCATTTGTTCATCATCACCCTTGGGTAGAACTCTGTACTCCTCTTTCTTTATGCCTTCTAAAAGACAATTTTTAGCTGCACTCACTTCCTCCTTTGCATTCACATCGATGTTAGTAGTATAATCAAAGGACTCTTCCTTGTCTCCCTACAAAAAATTGTTAGTCATACCAATCTCCTTATCACATAAGAAGTCATCAACTGATCCCAAGGGAAGATTACCAAACAACTCAACTTTCTTCCCATCTTTTACTTCCTTACTTTTAGCTATAGTGTTTTCATCCACAAAGACGCTCATTTCTGCAACATCTTCTTCTACATTACTCTTATCATACTCAAACAAATCAAAAATTTCATAGAAATTAGAATTTACCTCGTTCTTCTCCATCAAAACCTTAACTGTACCTGTCTTGGGTGTAGTCCACACTTCTACAACTTCTTTCTTCTCTTCAACATAATATGCCACTGTTTGTATGCCCTTAGAAGTACATATTATGGTTACACACTTCACCTCTTGTTCCTTGATTGTAATGCCCTCGAATGGATTTATTGTTGCAACAAATTTTCCCATTGCTACATGCTAATCCTTGTTGGAACATACACCAAAATCTGGGTAAACCTCATCACCTTTTGTTACAACTTTCACTGTTACAATTCTTCCTTCATTATCACTCTTCATGCCATTCCAACACAAACCAGATTTGGTTCTAACCTCACCAAAATTGGAAATTTTTTTAACCTTCTCATACCTAGCCATCCCATTCATATTGTGAATGTAAAATTCATCAAGCTCCCTTTAGGTTTTGTGTTTTACTAATTACCGGTCCATGCCTCAAATGAACATCATCGGCCCCTTTTGATAAATGACCACCAGCCTCCGCCACATGTCCACTCAATGCTCTCTGAAGGAATTCTCTCCTTTTCTCTTCTATCGGCTCCTGCCATGCTCCCACGTGTCTTCACCGCAGGCTATTTTTAACTACTCCCCTTCACTTCCTCGTTGGGCCCCGCCCGTGTGCCACATAGCTCCCATTCACATAAAGATTTGGTGGGCCCCATAAAGTGGCATCTATAGTAAACATTATTGTTACGTGTCATCCCAATGCAAGCTTTCAATGAAGGGAGGGGATAGTGAACCACAGGTTGCGCCATGCTACCATCTATCTCCTTGTGGATGTTTCTTCAACACAAAGGATGGAACAAGCTATGGGTTGCGATATGCTACCACGTTTCTAACTGCCTATACTGGGTGGTGACACTTGTCTGCTCGGGACTTTGTCGGGACCACTTCTATCATTTGCAGGGGATGCACCTGGATGGGGAGTGACCAAATGCTATGGCCCAAATATTTTTCTATCGCAACAGCCAAGGGAATCATTGCTACTGCATCATTGCTCAGGATTCCAAATATTTTCAATTACTACTCACCAGGCGGTGGGGATGCTAGCTATATATACTGCTCTTTGCTTCTAAAGAGGGGTTTGAAGATTACATACATTACATGTTCCAAGTTCCACGGGTTCAAGAATTACAGAATTTTAGAGAGACACCAGGCCTTTTTATTGTTTAGATTATTGTCAGAACTCATAGACTGTGCCATTGTTTGGCCTCTTTGATTTCTTATGCTATTGATAAACTTTATACTGTGTCACTATTGTTTGAATGGTTCATTTGCAGAACTTCTATAATTTTAATGCAAGTTTGCTAGTTTAAAT